>SMSQ01011638.1:0-102564 GCA_019453375.1 Ctenoplectra terminalis | reverse complement strand
TTTCCCCTCCCTTCTTTTTTTTTTTTTTTTTTTTTTTTTTTCTATCAAATTTTTCAATTTATTTTTGTCGACTGCCAGAAGTTGGGAAGTAAGTCGACGATATATCGCCAACGGATACGACCGCTTTTATGAACTGCATTCATAACGGGTTACCGGAAGTCGTGCACCCGTTGGAGGAAAGTTACGATAGGCAATAACAAACTTTCGTATTCTTCCCGTGGCTACGATGAATTCTCCTTGCGAACCCGGTTAATTTATATCAATTATGCCAGTTAAAGCAATTAAACGCGAGAACGACGCTCGTAAAAGGAACGGAGATCCGGTTTTATTAAGAAGTTACCATTCGCTGGCTTCGGTATTCCTCGCACGTCTTTCTCGACAGCAAATTTCGCAAAAAAAAAAAAAAAAGAAAAAAAGGAACCAGAGGCGAAGAATTTCACTGCTACCTTTTGTTCCTTAAATTTCCCATAGACTATTCTTGTTTTGAATTAGCGAGTTAATAGCGTTGAAACGAAATGCATTAAACGGGCAAATTTCTCTTTTTAAAGATTGTATACTTGAACGGAAATACAGAATACGAAACGATGTTAGTTCACAAAAGATGCCTCTAAAAGGGACCGTAAGTGGCTCAGTTCCTAATTGGAATTTCGAATTTTCTTGAATGCGTATTGAAACTACACAAAGGATGACACAAACGTCAAAGTTTCGTCCAAAGCTTAAAATTCGTATGGAAGAAACCATTAAAAAAATATATTGTACCATGCAAATGTTTGAAAAATCTTTTTACCATTCCCGATACATTTTTTCTTTCAGCAAGCATCAACGACAATAAACTTACTTTTACAATTATTTGAGTTAGAAAAAAAATTCCAAATTGTTTAACTACACAACACTGTACGGTGGTCCTTTAAATAATTCACAAACATTCAGACGGAAGATTAAACGTCGGTGGCAATGGTCTTTAAAGAGTAGAATACAAAGGGGCGCTTTAAAGGACCTACTTTCCAGTCGTCGAGCCGAGTGCTCTTCCTTTCTTCCTTCTCCAGACCAGCGTGTGCCTCTTTCCTCCCCCGTCTCCGCCTTTCGTGTTTCCTTTTCCCGGTTTCTTAGAGCGGAACTGAGTCCCCGGACGCTTTTTACCGACTGTCGAGGGTAGAAATTACGAGCACGCGTAATTTCGCTCGAATATTATTCAGTCCGGACGAAAAACGAACGGGAACCGGCCTTATTACCGTTCCAAGAAAGAAACTACCCTCGTTCGTCCTTGTTTCGTATGATTTTATTTCGTCCGAAAAAGGTTTAACAAGAAATACGCGGTTACTAAATGATTATCCACTTTCTTCGAGAAGCTTGAAACTTAGAAAAGATTGTTTCGATCCGTAGTGTGCTTCATAATATTGCTGAAGTCAAACTCTGGAAGAAAAAGAAATGATCGTGAAGCTGAAGAAGATGATCGAAATCTTCGATGAAAACTATTATAATTACGAGGAAAATGACGAGTCTTGCTGGTCGAAGGAGCGTTCGCGTTACCCTTCGGAACTGAGTCCATTTCTGCGTCCTTGTTGAGCATGGATATGTTGGAACAGTCGCAGAAATCGCGGACAGATCCTCCGTAAAGGGATATTTGATCAGCTGAGCATAATACATCGAATAAGACGTAAAGCAAAAGACTACCGGATAAATGGAGAAAATAGATGGTAGAACAGGATCAGAGGAGACAATAATACCTTTCAAATCGGCAATGTGATTGTCGGCGCAGAAACTAACGTCACTGTTATCGGAATAATTAAAGTGACCAGGAGTAAACATACTGGAGGGATTAGGATTATTCTGATCGAGCTTCTTCGTCAAAGACATTTTCGCCACCCTTGGATCTGGAGATTGATCTATCAGTTGACTTCTTCTCAGAGCAGCTAAAGCATTGTTCGGTGAAAACTTTCTACTTTCGTTAGACTACTCACAAAATCTATAGTACTACGCATACTGAACTAGTAGCTAAAAAAATTGACCGGTCAAGGTCACCGAGGAGCGAGTCTAGTATATCACAGAAGAACAAGTAGAAACGATTGCTTTATGGGAAGGAAAAAGAAATGCTACTATACGACGAACGAATTTCCCAAGCATCCATGGGAATCAGCAACAACGAAAGAAATAAAATTTTCTCGGCTTCCGATATACCTTTTTTCTCCATATTCTTAATCGGAGACACGTTGTAGCGCACAGTCTCAATTTTTGTGATCTTTGGACAAGGGGATGGATCGATCGAATGACTTTTCTTCCTTTCTATTCGAAGATTCTTAATTGGAGACGACACAGGCTCCACTTCGTCGAACATCAATCTCATTCTCTTCGCCAGGGGATCATCCATCTCCTCTGCAAAATCCTCGCCACGATGGCCTGTTTGCTTATCTTTGGAAACGCCGGATAGCTGGTCCAAGCGCTCCAGTTCCTGCTCCGTTCGATGCTCCACTTCCTCCTCAACCGCATCGATCAGCTCAGAGGCTGCTTTTCCATCCATTTCGCTAGCTGTATCCATGTGCTCCACTTCTCGCTGCTCCTGATCCAAGGAAGGACCCCTTGGTTCGGTTAACCGGTCGTAAGAGAAACTCGGATCTTCTTGGACAGGGATTACAGTTTTTTGTACAACCTGGATGGAGTTTCCTTCGGATAGGCACATTTCTTCGAGCACCAGGGTGTCCACCGATAGAGAGTCTAAGTTTTTGGATAATTATTTATTAAATCTTCGGAACGGGAAATAGGTATATATAATATTCACATTTTTTCTTTGATAAAATTTTTTCAAAACTACCAAAGTACATATTTTAAGCTTTCTGCTGATTTTCTAAGAAAAATGAAAATAATATTCATTTTCATTTTTCTTCTTTTTTACCAAAAAACCTATCTTTTCAATGCCCAAAAGTATTAAATATAATTTAATTAAAGGAAAGATCGTCAAGTATGGAGAAAGAAAATATTCTAAAATCGTTCTCCAAAGAATATCTTATGATCAAACGAGAAATGGCACCCATCGAATTTTCATCGTTCCTTTTCCAGCTATCCAGCAAGCCAGTCTTCGGTTTATACCCGCAAAGCTTTCGCATGTGAGCAAAATTAATCTTTGGTGGTGGCATTTCCAACAGTTTCAACGCTCGATCTCTTTTCTCTTCCTCCTCCCTCTTTAATTTTGCAGCTAACTAAAGAGAAACCGGAAAAGATACGCTGTAAGAACCACACGCCTCTACAGAAAATTACAGATGGTAGAAAGTCGTAGAAAATCGACGCGAAAAACCTCCATTTCGATCACGTTCAACTCCTTCTTGCGATCTTTGATGCTTTTATTGAAGTCTTTTAATTTTTCCTGGTGCTTCGTGTTGTTTGAAATTGTGCACGCAAGCTCGACGATCTTCCCACGCATTCTGAGCCACGTGACCAGCTGCTTCTGCCTCCAAACCTTCTGTGTCTCGTTGATCTTAAATTCCAGCACCATCTTTTCGATTCGAAGCTTCTCCAATTTAATTTTCGCTACCTTCCTGTCCTTGGCTAAGGGAAACTCTTCGTATCTTGCCTAAATGGTATACCAATCGAAGAACAGAGCTCGTTGAAACAATTTTCTGTCTTCTTGTTTGAAACTTTTTTGTTGCAGGGTAATTGAAATTACGTACGTGATACGATTCCCACATTTTTTCGTATTCGTTACAAATATTTTCGTACTGTGCGCACTCCAGCTTCACGACTTTATAGTCGCTATCTAGATCCAGTTTCACCAACTCGATTTTATTAGACATTTCATTGATGTACTTGGTTTGTCTATTCAATATATTTTAAGGTGATATACTTGATACGTTGCACAAAATTAATTAGGTGCTACCAACTTACATACTTATTCAAACTAGCTGTTAATATCAAAATATTTTCCTCTACATTTGTCGTTCGCTCTTTCAATTCCTTTCTCGTTTGCAATTGTGCCTGTATTTTTGTCTGCCATTCCTTTCTCTCGCTTTTGAAACCTTGTAGAAATTTATAAAAAATCGTTTTCGTACAAACACGCTCGAAAATGTCACGAATTAGCAATAAAATGTCAAATTTGACGAAATGTAAATTCTATTTACGCATCATTAAATAAAATTATTACGGTAAATTAAATAAAAATATATTACAACATTATCGTAAAAAATATTACATTGTAGATGAAAAAAGGATGCTACGTTTCATTTCAAGTAGCTACGGTCAACCATGGTGACGTCACATGGTCTTAACCAATATCAAGATCATTTCGACGTTCGAAAAACAATAATTACATAACTAACTGTCGAATAACTCTCATGGTCGCGTCAAATTAACGCTTTTTTTCGAGAAAATCGGTAAATAAGAGAAAAATAAAGGAGTTTGCTTACCACAGAGCGTGCCCTTGGTCGTCTCGATCTCCATACGCAGACAGGTTTCCAACATATTCATGAATTGTGGGTCGTCACAGGTAACTTCACCTTCCATGTTGACCAGGCGACACTGTTTTCACGAAAACTATCTCAAATTTACTTGAAAAACCGATTAAAATCACAAAAAAGAACAAAATTTAACGACGCAGCAACAATCGTGGCACGTTGATCGGAACAGACGCCGAGGGGCCTTTCGAGTGCGCTGCGATTGGTTCGCGCAGCTTCTCTACAACTGCGCGGCGAATTCGAAACGTCTTCGCGCACCACGGTACAATGTTCATTAATGTATGCAAAGAACCAATAACTATAATTGAATTTAACCAATAACAGTCGCGATAACGTTCATTATTTAAAAAAGTAGCGCAGCAAACAGTAAGAATACGAGCAAAAAAAGTTAAATAAAAAGTAGGTGCAACCACTAACTGTTTGAAAACATAAATTTTCACACTGTCTCAAGCAATTCACTCGAAACATAAAATAACAAGGTTTATGAAAATATTAACCCTCCGACTGCACCGGAATTACCGAGCACAAACTTAAAACAAGGGAAAACAGAAAATTCACGAGCGTAGACCGTGTAGCTGTTGCTGGGCCGCTGAGTTTCTCTGTTTACAGCGGTCCATTCGTTAACATCGTTTCTCTCAGCTCGTACGAGCCCCTTTGCTCAAGCATAAAAGCAAATTTAATTCTCCAATAACGTCGACGACGCGTTTAAACATTTTAGGAACGATCGCCGCTGGTAACCGATTAATTTATCGTTCCCGGTGAAATTGATATCGAAAAATATAAGTAAAGGCCTGAATGCCGAGTGCATGGACGCAGAGAATTGGCCGAAGGCCAGCTGGACGGCCATTTAGGTCAAACCAACCTGCCATCTCCTTTTGCTGCTATTCGACGAATTATTCGCGTTTTCTTTTTTTCTTTTTTTCCTCTTTTTGGTAGCTGTAATATTAAAATTAAAAGTTAATCAAAGACTTTCTGCTCGTTTGGTTTGCTGGAAGTTTGTAAGGGAGAGAGAAAGATAGCAGTTTCCTAAAACACAATTTTTTATAGTGGGATCCAAAAAATGGTTAAACAGTAGAAAGATAGAAGTTTAGAGTTTCTACTTTACATTCGTGTTCAAATTCTTTTCTTAAGAATTCTATTGGATTCGAGTCTACGATCATTTTCAAGCACTAGACGGCTTGGATGGTTCGATAAACTCCCTGTTTCCCAACTTCTAAACGCATTTCTGTAGCCCAGAAACCGACTTCAAAGCACAAAACGTGCAGCATAAGTTACGTTAAACTCTCTTCCTATGCTCCGCGAAATAAGTTCCAAAATAAGCTTCCACATTTTGCATACAATCCACCCGAAACCGTGTAAGGGAACATAGATGGAACATTTAGCCCTCTACAATACTATGTAACTTGGAAATCATACATTACAATAATTATCAATTACTGTATCTTCCGCTACCATGGAAAATTCTAATCAACCATAGTGTTTATTTTCAGAAGTAAAAAAAATTCAAATGATTAAAAATGTGGTAAGAGAAGACACGTTTAACGAAGCCACTTCTTACGGTGTCATTTTATTTCACGACGTCTTTTCATCGGCTTTCTCTTTCGTATCCGCAAAATTCATAAGTGGAACAGACCCGAATGGGAGCAGAAAAAAGGTGAAAAGCAAGAAGGAAGAGGAGTTGAAGGCGGTGCTCATTTTTGCGTGCGTACAAAAGCTCCGTTGCGCCATTAGGGGACAGAACAGGCGGCTAGCGACGTGTTCGTTCGCTTAAATGCGACTGCACGCGGGTCTGCTGTTTATTTAATAGGAATCGCGATCTCGGAGTTGCACGAATGGTGTTGCCTCCCGAGGCAACAAAGCGGCGTCTCGCGGCAAAGTATTCGGATCTTGGTGTAACTCACCCTTTCCAGCGACTAAGAACAAAGCTGGTAACTGAAAACGATTATTCCAAGAAGTATCGTGATATGAAGGATATTGGATGCTCTTTCCCTCTTGTGGTTCATTGACCTTTTTGCATTTGATGCGATTTATTGTTTTCTTCTTTTTTGGGGAGGGGAGGTCTTGGGGGAGAGAGATGATGGTTTTGAATTTGAGGAAATGTAACAAATTTTGAAACATATTCGTTTCAGAATTAGAAAATTGATTAGCAAAATAATAACACGATTAACTTGCCAATCACGTTATGTATTAATTTCAGAATTATCGCCGCTGCTCCTTATATAATATCGATCACCAACCCTTTTATAACCGAAACGATGCAACGTTAAAAAAGAAAAGTTGATTAACTTGNATCGTGATATGAAGGATATTGGATGCTCTTTCCCTCTTGTGGTTCATTGACCTTTTTGCATTTGATGCGATTTATTGTTTTCTTCTTTTTTGGGGAGGGGAGGTCTTGGGGGAGAGAGATGATGGTTTTGAATTTGAGGAAATGTAACAAATTTTGAAACATATTCGTTTCAGAATTAGAAAATTGATTAGCAAAATAATAACACGATTAACTTGCCAATCACGTTATGTATTAATTTCAGAATTATCGCCGCTGCTCCTTATATAATATCGATCACCAACCCTTTTATAACCGAAACGATGCAACGTTAAAAAAGAAAAGTTGATTAACTTGCACGTTAAAGCGGAGCATCGTGGAATAGAATATTAATCAAATCCCATTCATAGATCATTGGGAACAAAGAAAAACTAAAAAAAGATAATCCTTGAGACACGGCGATTGAAATTTCAGTCGTGTTCGATTCGTAAGCGACGTCGGAGTATGAAAGCAGGTGATATCCTTTTGAAAACGAGCACCCACGGGGTTGTATCCACCCCCGTAGCCATCGTCTCGGTCGTTTATCCGAGCGCGTACTTTATTTCCATTTTTTTTTCCGCATCGCGTCGATCCTTATGCGTTCGCTGGTACATTCGTCGCCGCTGGCTGGGATGTTTCAAACGAGAAAAACGAGAAAAACGAGAAAAACGAGAAAAACGAGAAAAACGAGAAAAACGAGAGAAACGAAAGAAAAAAAAGGAAGAGGAAAAGATCCCTGAATTCTGTTTTAGCCGCCAGCTACGAGTCACCCCACTCGGTCTAGCTCCGATAAACGGCCAGACAAAATTCTCATCCTCCTCTCTCGTTTGAAATAGAATTTGCGTGACGCGTAAGGCGACACTTTTCTCTGCTTTCGTGTGATCCTGACACCGGATGATTAAAAAGAAGCGATGTAACGCCTTCTTTAAGAGATTGAAATTGAAAAAGAAATTTTTCTTTTTGGAGGGATGTACGGTTTTCTTGTACTTTGTATTATTCCACGTCTCTAGAGAGATTCATTTATTTGAAAAGTGAGCTAAGGACGAACGGAGTCACAGCTTGAAAGTTCCAGATATTCATTGCTTTTCACGGCAGTATTTCGTCGCGGTTCTAAACGGGTAATCCCGAACAGTCGACGAGCGTGCAGCTTGTTTATACGCTGCAGTTGAATCTCGCTTGCCAAGTAGGACCGGTTTGCGATTGGCGATACGCCAACCACGCGTAACAACGCTTTGAAATTCCCGATTCACCTGTTCCGATCTCCATTTCCAGCTTCATTTTCCTAATTTCCCTGTTATTTTAACTACGGAAACGGAACTCTGCACTTTTTCACCCGAAATCCACGAATTTCGTTCCCAGCGTGAACCGTGGTATTCTGCTAAATATTAAACGCAACCATTCTTACTATAATAATCTTTTCTCGATACAAAAAACTGTACTTTATAAATTGCTCTTCCTTATTAAAAAAAATTATTTCCTATAGAAAGATTGGTCACCGTTGAAAGCTGAGAGATCGAAATATCGAGAGAATGGTACGTAATTGCCATGAAATAATGGAAGCCAAATGATCGCAGATATTCCGCGAAGGAGGAATCTTTCCATCGCTCGCTCGCTCTCTTTCTCTTTCTCTCTCTCTCTCTCTCTCTCTCTCTCTCTCTCTCTCCTCACGATCAAACGTTCCACGAATGATTTTCTTTTTCTATTCACCGGAGGAAGCCGCAAAAACACTCCGCTTGATAGGCCACTGATCGCATGGTATCCTCGACTGGCTTCCCCTGGTGGCGTCCTGGTACATCTCTCTTGCAAATGGATCTTCGGAGAAAGTGGATTCACCGGAGCTGACGACAAGAAAAGAGACGCTAGATTGGATGTACGCTGGTCCCAGTGATGGGCTCAACAGGCTTCTGGTCGATTCGATCGACTCGAATCGTGCTTAGAATTTGATAACCCTCGTGTTGGACGATTGTCCGGTAGAATTTTTGACAGAACTGAAAGATTTCAGCCTGTCAAGGTTCGAAAATAATAAATCTGTGTCAATTATGAGTTAAGGGAACCCTGAGATCAATCGATTAATCGATAATTATCTTTTCCTGAAGAATGTCGGGTAAAAATATTTAAAGAAAGCATGCGAATTGTAGTAACTTCATTTAAATCGATTGCCAAGTAAAAATTAAATTAATATATCACAACGAATACAAGTTGGAGCAATTGTATCGCGTAAAAGGCAAGTTTGAACTTTCCTCATCAGATACCTTATCCCAGATCCTTTTTCCGTGCTGGTATCAATCGCACGAAGCCAGGAAACGCATAAATCCGACCGACTTTCGCGCAGCAGTTTCTCGGAGAGTATATTCCGCAGAAAAATCCTACACCACTCGTAAAAGTATCTCATATCGCGGCGTGGAACTCTTTTTTCCAGTTCTCCGGGCTTTTTATCGCACCGGAGGACGCGTTCCTCGATCCAAGATGGCCGACCGTGCCCTCAAAGCCAACCACTACTTTCGAAACGAAAAATAAACCTAGGTTTTACCCTTAATTCCGGTTTCCATAAAGAAAATCAAGAAATTAGCTCTCCAGTAAGCCAGGCTTTCGTGGCTACAATTTGACCAATTTCTACTTCTGGTTGTTTCTTTCACTTTTCAGATTTTCCGAGATTTACTTCGCAGTTTTGTACCAAAATCTCTTATCGCGGGCTTGCTCAGTCGCGACACGTTCTTTCTTATCTGTACTTATCCTCTTCGTATTCTTTTCGTTGGTGAAAGTCGCGAAATACGCAGGAGTTTCTGGTTGGATGGGCGCCGTTTATTCCTGGCGAATCGTGGCGTCGTTTCTCTTTGGTCCGCACCATTTCTTTCCGTTTGGTCTGTGATTTATCCGGTTCACTTCCAGACGTTGGTTAGATATATTGGTTCTTGCAAAGTTTTCTTCATTTTTTACTTGTTATATCAAATTTTCAACAATAAAATTCGGGATAAAATTTCGGAGAATATACGTTCTAAATCTTCCATCTGAGAGTTGGTCAATTATCTCGTTAATTATTAACACCTTTCTGCCGTAGAAATTCTTTCAATCTCGAAAGAGGATAACAAAGTCAGAATAGAAAGAATAAAGTTGCCAAAACTCAAAAGTCACCATAGTTGCCAAGTGATTTAGTATCTCGCGCCGCGGGCTGTCGTAATCGTCCACGCGATAAATGGAAAAGCACTCGGTGCGAGAAGTCCATATTTTATTGCGTAATAAAATATAGCTCCGCTACGGGGGATAGCAGAGGGTGAGCGGGTCACCTGTCGAGGATTTATTACGACGTCACGGCACGAGGAAGTCTCCGTGAAAACCAGGTCAGAATCTAGCCCGGTCGCTTTGGCCGCGTTCGAATTACTCGAAATGGAGCAACCAACGAATCCGCGCCAATTTTAGGGGAAGAGGGTGGAAAAATCGGCGGAGGAATCGAGATAAACGAGAATGCAAAGGGAAAGCTGATAAACAAAGAGAAGAGGAACGACGGAAATGGGACAGAAGTAGAGGAAAGGTAGATGCAAGAGGAATTATTATTCACGACGTTCCAGAAACACTTTTTTCTCTTCTTTTTTTTTGCTCTCTTCCTTTTTACGTATTACTGGTTCTGCAACGTTTCAAGAGAAACGATCTGTTCGTATGCGAATGGTCGACTGCATTTGAACAGTGACAAAAGCCCATGAATTCGTCAGGCACCATCGCTAGACACCGCGAAGAGAAACGCATATCCGGCGTGGTGAAATGCAGCCAAGTAGTTGATGCCAGTCATTAGTCAGCCGCGGGTGATGCCGCCGAGAAACTGGCAAGCAGCCTCCCTCTGGGAACTTTCGTAATTTGACGTAACAGATGCATCTGCTGAATTCGTAATATGTACTTCGGCAGAGACGGCCTCACGACTATCGGTTTCCAATACCGAATCCCGTTATTAAACCTAACGACGACGTATATTGAATTATACTTGGGCCGATTGTTCCGAAGAACAGAATTTATCAAGTTCCGTGTAGAGCTGAAAATCCTTTCGAGAAGAATCCGTGAAAAGCAACTTTGGCTTTTCAAAAATTTTCAATACTTAAATTCTTCGAAAGGAGTTGTTCCTTGTTTCACATTTTTCTCAATATTCAATTTCCACATCTTTGGAAGAAGAATCGTTCCCCGTGTAATTGCCTAATTTCAGAAATTTCCATTTTCCTAGTAAACGACAAGGTTTTCCCCTCTTACCAATTTCACAGAATTCTAAAAATAAATAAACATCCCGTAGACAGGGATTTCAATCTCGACTATTTTGGAAACAAGCAACGACGCTACTCGTCGACCCATTGAAACTTTCTCTTCGCTGCTCCCCGTTTCTGTTATTGCTCGCGCAAACAGACAATTCATAGTATCTACCGTGAACATTCTCGATACTAGTGTTTGAATTACCTCACGTGAACAAGTAATTTTGCGAAAGTAAGCGCTCCTGTCAAAATTCGAGTTTAACGAAGCTCTAACATCAGCGACAAATGAGGCGAGCGTTCCTCTGGTGGTCATTGGTGGATATTGTAACAAGAATGCGAGCTGCGGAGGAACTTCCGCTATTGAATAGCGGCAAACAAACAGTGACTAACGAATTTCGAGGACTGAAATTCAATTTCCTCCGAACTAGTAATTACGAATATTTCACGAAAAACAAGGAAATGTTAAGGAATCGGATAATTGAGACGAACAACGACCACAGTTAACACAGCTATCAACTTTATAATCGAACAATATCTCTTTACATTCAATACGAATTTGTTTTTGCTAATTAGCCTTGTCCAAGGGTGACAAGGAGTTTAAAAGCTATAATTTAACTGCAACTTGGAAGCGATGAAACCAACGGACGAAGTATTTGCCGTACGATCGATGCCCGATGAAAATTGGCCGGCTAATCGAGTTACACCGATTGGTTACAGCACAGGGAAGACAAGGTGGCCAGATTTCAGGTGCGCCATTAGCCAGGCAAACTGGGATTCTGATTAGGAATGAGACCCTGATGTCTGGAAATGGCGTGCATTGTGTTCTCGACCCATTCACCCCGTCGATAGCGTATCTATATGCATGTATTGGCCCACCACCGACGTTAGCCTCGATTTCCATCCTATATACGTCCACGATGAGCCCTTGAAGCCCTACAATGAACTAGTATTGCAACCAAGCCGTCCTGCACAATGTAATTCTGCACGGAGCATGCGATAGAGGAAGCCAAACTAACTTAATCGGCGGGTGAGTTTCGGTTTCCTTTGAAATGCACGATAGAAATCTCCAACGATTATGTTATCGGAACGGAGAACCAGTCATCGGTGATGAACTTAAAAAATGTTTATCGAACCAACCTATTCCATCGATAATTCATCGAACGCCGCCGTCGATTCTTTGCCTAGCCGGTCTTGAAATCAACCTCGATAACGCCTTTGATCGGGTCGAGTAGCGATTACACGGGAATTTGGCTGAAGATTTCTGCGGAGGACCTTAAATTTACCCTGAATCTTTGACTCGTAGTCGTTGATAAAGGGAAAAAATGGACCGTAGATGTAAAATTTGATAAAGAATAAAATTCCTTGATTCGTTGAGAAAAAAATATTTGTGTTCCATGTTTCAGCGTGCAATAAAACGTATTATGGGGACGTGGGTAAAACCTACGATCTGGAGCTTCATCGACCAAAGGAAGACAAGGTGCCTTACATTTGCAAGCTCACCTTCACCGCACCGGGTGGCGAGCTGGGAGATATCGTTCAGGCAAGTTCCCTAAAAGCCTCTTTGATTATCCTCTGTAACAAAGAACTGCCTTGAATCTGCAATCCTAATTAACATACAACCTGAATGGCAGCGTGGAGTAATTAAACAAGCACCGTCTACCTCGTACAGCCTTGCAAAATCGAAGCTGCCAGGTTCCAAAGAACTTTCCTTCCATCGGAATCAGACTTTTTTCGCTAAATCACGGTACAGTTTATAGAAAAAAAAAAAAAAAAAGAATACAGAAAAACGTTACTCTTCTCTCCGAAGGGTAAGCTTGAGCTAATTAAAAAATAAATAAATAAATAAAAAAGAAGCAGAGGAAAAAATAATTTCAGCGAAAAACAAGGCAGAAACGTAACTGCCAGACGAGAAGAATTAACGGTGGAATTTTTAATAACGCAAATTGCTAGGATTGCTCCAGTTAGCTCGAAAAAAGGCATCCACGAATAGCGTTTCCCGGTACCGAAAACTTTCTAACGAAACGAACACGGACGGACGAGAGAAAGTTTTCTCCGCGCGTTGCCAAATTTATTTATTCAAGGCTGCCTGGTTGGTGGCCTCTCCCGCATATTCGGGTGCGTGTTTATCGTTTTTATCAAAGAAATCTTGTCCGGCGTCGAGCATTCGCGCAACGCCACGCTGAGAAAACCTTAAATGAAAATTTCTACCCCGCGGTTTCTTCTTCCTCTTCAAAGCCTCTGCTTTGTGTTCCGAAAAATGACAAAGGAAAAGAATTATCGATATTTCAATCAAAGGCAGTACACGAGCTATTAATATTTGGTGACCCGATTGGCGATCGGAGGAAAAACAATTGAGGAGAATTTTTGGAATTTCACGAGTGTATCGGAGATTTCTATTTACGTGTTTGGTGATACTATGCTCGCGAATATTGCTGTTCGAAAGAGAAATATTACCGTTGGAAACACGAGATAAATAAATATTCCCTGAAAGATCTACTAAACTTTGCCATCGTCCCCCAAATTTGACCAACACTACGGTTCTTTCGATTCCAGTTGACGTTCGACAGCTTCACCCTGGGGACATTCGTGTCGTTCACGGCAGAAGGTTGTCCGGACGGGTCGTTGCAAATTTCGGAGGCCCAACGACCGGACGTCGGAGGCCTCTGGTGCGGAACATCCTGGGGACCCGCGATTTATTACAGCGAGACCCAGACCGTTTCCATTACGCTGAAGCTGCTCAGGCTCAGCAAGGATCAGACGGGATTCAATTTCGACTTCAGGATGGCGTACAAGATGATCAGGAAATCGGACGCCGTGGTGCGTTATGGGAATCCGTTCGTCGGTAGGTATTCCGAGACTTTCTTTTCCGATAGCATCGTTTGTTTTCGTTCCGATGCTCCTGCGTTGGCACCTTCGATGGTGACGTGACACGAGACGGAGTTTTCGTAAGCTAGATATTTTTAAAAAGTTAGAAAAGAAAAAAAAAACGAAAAAAAAGGATAAACAAAGAAACGATTAAAACGATGATTTCAGCAATAACGCAAGCAACAGGAACACCAGCATCGACGGAATCAACCCTATCGACGTCTTCGAGCGAATACGCGAACAGCTCGGTGGCAGGACCGGTGCAGATGGTCGAGCAACCATCGACCACGACCAAACCGAGCACCGAGCAATACCTCGGAGACCTAATATCCGGCACCTACTGTTCCCGCATATTCAGCGACTGCGACCGAAAGAAATGCAGGCTACAGTCGCCTAACTTTCCCGGATTGTATCCTCGCAATCTCACCTGCTACTACGCGGTAAGTCCCATGAGAGAATTTTAGCACCGAAAACTTTCGAATAACCGCCCTTGTAAACAGGGAATACCGAAAGATAAGGATAGGAATTTTCAGGATTTTCTTTTTCATTCCTTTACCTGCTAGATACGGGTTCTTTCAGAAGAGAAGCAATTTCTTGGAAAGTTATTCTCTCTTTATGCGGTTGATAGGAGAAGTTCGTACTATTAGATACCTATTATATCCAGTTAGGAATTGTTTAAACGAACACTCGAGTTCTTTCAACTCCATTACTTTCTCTGTATCCCGGAACTCGGATACGGAATCATAAATTGTGAAAGAGCGGTTCGCGACGACGATTCAAGCGACTGGCGTTCTTACCGTGCTGTTTCAAAATTTATGTAGCTGTCCAGAGGAAGAATAAAGTTGGGTGCAGCTTCGTAGGACAGGAATGAGTCGGATTCTTGTGTGTTTACGTATCCTTGGAATGCGTCGTGAATTTTGTCGGATTTTCCACTTGCAGTAGATATCCGAGTTATCGGTGACAAATTTGTTACGCGTTAACAATACGTTTAAATGCGCGCTTAAAAAAATTCAGACTTCTCCGAAAAAGAAAGAAATTTCACGGATTTGCAGCGTAACAATCGTGAAAACTTGAATCTTCGCCAATGGAAATCCTTGTTTGGCTAATGAATTTTAACAAAGCTTTCCTCCGGAACGTAAGAGGAAAGACAGGGACGGTAAAACGTTCTCCGCGGCAGGCAAAACAGAACGGGTAATTCGAGAAGCCGTATTTCACCGCGAAATCGCGGCGGTCCGAGCAAATTGAACGGGTCGATGCGCAGAGTCGAAGCGAAGAGGGACCATCGGAACAACGTTGGCGTTTCGACGAAAATTTACGAGACTGCATCGTAGGGGTACAACCCGTGAACCATTATTCTCCGTTTGGCCACTAAACTCGACTTTCCGTGCTAAATACACTTCGATACGACGACTGAAATTTCGCGAGACCAGTCCTCCGAAAGCTGCGCTTGTTCTGCTACCATTTCGACGACAATTGAAACGGGAAACTTTCCGTGCGGAAATGGGGGATGCGTTGTGTAAAATGCACGGTAACAAGGACGCAAAGAGATCGTTAAACTTGAAACGGGGAAAATAAAATGGCACTCGAAGAGTAGCCGTTCGATAAGGAACGTTGATCGAGATGGTACGATTAGACCGGGCTAGTGTTACGAGTGAAACGAGTGTATCGTAAAAAAATGGAAGGTATTCGACGTATTCCACGCACAATGGCGTGTAAACGTTTATGCTTCTACGAGGGATGTTCGACCGGAAATGGGCAATTATGGAAGTGCTTTGACCGAGAAGTAATTCGATTTAACACGCTCTTGCGAACCCGGTTGATTCGGTTAATCGATATACTCTTTGTACTCAAACTTTACCGAACTCTCTCTTTTCCTTTTTAAGCTGTTTAAGCCGTTTAAGCTGTTTAAGCTGTTTAACCTGTTTAAGCCATTTCAGCTGTTTTAGCTATTATTTTAAGACCTAACATTGGTAATTTAGTTTCGAGAGGCGTCGTTTCGTTCCCTGTGAATAAAACAACGCTTGCCCTAATGTACTCGGAGAAAAATGATCGACCTTACTACCTATCAAACGCATGAAATGAGAAACGAAAATGGTGTACCACCGTTTCCTAAACTCCTTCCACCTTAATCGTCTGACCTTAATCGTCACAGGTAAGGCAGCACGACGTACCACCAGGGAAACACGCCTTAATTTCGGTGAAACAGCCCCGGGGCCAATTGGTGGCCATAAGAGCGAGCCCAGCCACTCAGGCAGAATCATCGCCCCGTAAACTTTGTCTATGGAAAGACTGCGACCTGGTTCAGGTACGTACTAAACCCGAAATGGCGAAAATTGCACGGATCGAGATAAATTGGAGGCATCGAAAGATGGCCGGCGAGGGAAACGACGGCACGTGATCCTAGTATCGATGAAACCGAACGACCATTACGCTCGCATGGTAATTCTGGCGGGCGTGCTTCTTAAATCACGAACCCTTTGGCGGTACTTATCGATCCACAGAGGAGAGTAACTAAATTCGAATCGAGGATGAAGGCCCCGCCGCGTGGTCTAAGTTGATAAGCGGAATTTATTGGCAGACACTATGACTACGGGGCCACGCTAGATAAGGAAGATAACGCGGGTATTGTGGCGAACACCTCCAAAATGGTAATCGAAACTTTACGGGCGTATTTCAGAGTTTTGGAAGCGAGAGGATCGATTCAACTAATTTCTGCGAAGCTTAAAGACAGTTGTCGATGATAGGTTTCTTAAATATGAAACGATGACTCGGTTGAATTTTTCAATTAATGGCAACACTTGAACAATATTTTTTTAACAAATCAGTCATAAAACAAATTGAACGTTGATACACGAAAAAAAGTATGAAAAGTATGAAAAGAGAATAGAATTATAAAACAGAGCCTTCGTTTCCCCCACAGGATTACGTGACCATATACGATGGCTACACGACCCGAGACCCAGTGATTCTGAAATTCTGCGGGGGTGGTGAACCGGTACCGGAAGCAACTAGCAGCGGCACCGAGATCCTGGTCGAGTTCAACACGTCTCCTTACGGCACGTTTCTGCATCCAACGCCGCCTCACTCGCTCCACGGCTTTCAATTAGAAGTGCAAGTACGTGGTAATTCTGTTCAAACATTCACAGCGGCGGAACAGCGTGCTTTACACCTCGTGGCAACGAAGCACCACCCCCTGGTTCACGGATAGCATTTAAATGGATGGCCAGAGCGGCCTCGATTACCATTTTTCCATTGAAACGACCAGTCGACGGGTTAATGAATTTTCGAATCGAGGAATTTATCTTCTTTTCCTTCTTTTTATTTTTCTCGTCCCGAGAATTAAGAGTGTTAGAGTTGACCAAACTTTTCTCCATATATCTGATTATAAATTGTACTTCTAGGTGAAGTTCGTAGACGCAGATTCGCCAACGTACGCCAAGAACAAGCACTGCGAATTCTGGCTACAGGGTAGCGGGGACGGAGTACTCGCTTCTCCGCGACACTCTTTGCCACGGAACAGCACGTGTCTGTACCACCTTCGTGGCGCCGGTCCCGCGCTTCCCAGTCCAACGCCATCGCGTCCTTTACCCAAGTTTCCGGAACAGAGGCCGGGAACCGTGTGGAGAAGACCGGCACCGAGGCCACCGCAGCCGCAATTTCGCGTGTGGCTGTCCATCCTCAAGTTCCACGTGGGCACCAGCCTGTCGAGCGGAGACGAGAACTGTTCTACCACGCTTATGGTGTGGGACGGTGAGATGATGCCGCTGTCCGAGTGCTACGATCTCGCCTGGTTTGTTCAACCGACTTTGATTAATTGCCAACAGCTTCCCGAGTAGAGTTCACGAGTTTCAGTCTGTTAAGGAAGGTTTTAGAGCAAGGATCTGGAAGAAACCCATCCTCCGCTATCGGAGCGAAAATATGAAACGCGTGAACGAGTACGGAAAGCGTTCCTCGACTCATATGATACACGATATTGAGAAAAGAGGTGGCAAGTTACCCCCCCGACCGACCTAAACTCCAGAACTCTGCTATATACCATGTAAACTTTGCATTGCTCCTGTATACTAAACGATCCTACGGTTAGCCTGCGAGGTTCTCACGACTGCTTCTCCTTAGTTGAGTTTGCTTTTCTTGTTACGCGATGCTTCTACTGGATCTTCTTGCCCGAGAACAGTTTGGTTTCGCGTAGTTGAGAATTCGGAAGAGATTTGGGATGTTGGTTGTGCAGAGAGGTTTCGAGAGATCGGTTCGTTGATCGAGGAACCTCTATACGGTAACTCGAATAGTTTGCGAGAAGAATTTAGGTGAATCGATTGTACGAATTCTTATAGAGCGAAATCTCTCCAATTTCCATTCGTTGGGATAGAAAAAAAAAAAAATTCTCAAATATAACCCATGTTCAACAGCGAAAAAGAACACCAGCGGCACGGTGACAGGTCCGCAGAGGTAACGCATCCTCTGGCAGCACGTCCCGCCGGAAACACCACCTTACTAGCCCGCTACTGCAAAGACAAGGTACCAAGAATCTGCGATCACGCGATCCTGCAAAACACCAGTCGTCCCTGTTCCCTGGGCGAGAGCTTTGTTTCCAGCGGGAGCAGTTTGACCATCGAGATGCGAATGGTCGAGTCAACGGCTCTCAGGCGAGTGTAACTCGATTGCGCGAACCAGGAAAATGGACAAAGAGGAAAAGAGGGGAAAAAGCGGTTTCCGTTTCAATTACAGGCCGCGTGCCGTTTTGTTCGCCGCTGTTTCACGTGCGCTCTATCGATCGACATGTTCGCGTATTATGTTTTCTCTCGAGTAGCGATGTAAAGAGATTTCACGGAAAATATCCCCGGGAAATGAACTTTTATTGGCCCCATCTTTTCCTCTTTCTCTTTCAACGAACCGTTTCAAGCGACGGCTGTTAAAAAAGTAGAAAGAATGCTTATATTAATTTAGACGATTTGTCTGGTTCGGAGTATAAGTTTCAGATTATACAGGGTTAAGTTCTTTTAGGTAGGGTAGAAATAAAAGTCTTTCCCTATATTTTTTTCTTTTTTTTCCCATTTAATATACTTTTACCGATAGAAACTGGATATTATTAAAGAACGGTAAATGATGATCGTATACAAGGTAGATAAGATCAAAGTGTGAGAAGAGTCTTTTTTTAGCCCTTTATCCGATAACATTCCCTTCCTTTGAAGCTTCTTTTCAATCAGTTGGTTTTTATGAAAATCAAATGAAAGTCAAAGGGGAGGAAAGTTTCCGAAGCAACTTGAAGTTCAAACTAAAAACGAAGATTACCCTAAGAGACAGGCTCTGTACAGAGCTGATTTTCTTGTGAAATCAGAGATTGAAATTCCAGTATTGCGATATCTTATACTACTTTTACTATTTCTACTCGCTCAAGGGATGAAAGGCTTTGAATATAAATTCAGACGAAATTTTCTCGTGATACCGACCTCGAGGAATCGATACAGAACGTTACACGCGAGGAATGCGGTGGTTTTATGGCGACGCAGCGCAATATCTGCCGCACTTGCACGTTTTCGCTACCCAACCCCCTCCCCGTCAACCCCCACTCTACTCCTACTTCTCCACAGCTCCCTCAATATTAGTTATTTATAAGAAACGATTTTTCACGAAATACCAAAATTTCGTTCCCAAGTGAAACTATAAGAAATTTCTTCTACGAGTTCAAAATTAATCATCGAGCAATTAGTCGTTCGAATCTACCTTTATTCGTTATTAAAACTCCTTGCTTGACTTTTCATCGATGTTCCGGATTTATCGATAAAGCAATTAATAATAAATGGAAGGTGCAGAATAGTGAAGCAGAAAAAAAACGGAAAACAAAGAAAGGTAAGAAAATAGAAGAATCGTCTCCTTCTCTTATGGATACTGGGACGAATAATTAAGAAACAATTCGTTCCGCACTCTTTTCCTCCGCACTGTTCTTCGTCCCTTCACCCCCTTTACGATCGCACGCCGTTGGACAGCCTCCGGTATCGGTGTTCAATTAAATCGAGCGGATACCGATAAAAAGGAAAACGTGTACGTGCACGGGTCATCTTTTAATTGGTCACACAGGGGAGGTGTCGATCGAGGAATTGTCCCGTTTAACGGGTTAATAAAGACCAGGGAAAGGGCCGATCGCCTCATGCGGAAAGGATTAACTAGACCGTGCGACGCATCCGCGTTCCGCGCTGCTATCACCTTCGAACACGCAGCCCCCGTGTCGGGCTTGAAGTGAAAAATAAAATGTAAATATCCCCTTTTGCGACATGCCATGGTAAGCGACAGACGTCGACAACCTGCCGGGTATAATTACCCCGAATGATATCGAGTGACGATACTCTGTTACGCGTTTCGAAGAACAATGCCGTATTTTTAGCGGACGAGTATTTTTACGATAACGATGATGGTGATTATTACGAGAACGATTTTTCCAGAACTGACATGGTAGTTAAAAAATATGGTTATCATTTGAAATTTACACTGGATAGCAAGACAAGCAATACAACACAATTTTTATCCCACGCTGACTGATAGAAATTATTGTTTCGATTGTTTAGACCGGTGAATTTCCGCGCACTCTACGAGTTCGTGGATCTTCATCAGGACGGAGATCCTTATGGAAGCGGGCCCTGCTCAAGAATCTTCTACAGTCGCAATAGGGATCATTATCCTGATCGTCGATTTCAAGCACCCCGCGACATCTTCCTTTATGGCCGTGGCGGTGCGAAAAATATAAGGTGAGACCACTTTCCCGTCACTTGGATATTGTTCGAGACGCTTTCTCGATACCGTAATGTCCTTAAGGCTATGGTCGCTATTCGTTATAACCTTGGTATACCGAAAGACGAAGAATGCTCCACTGAATGCCATTCTGGGCGAAAATTTATGTTACCGGAGCCATTTCCCTCGCTATATATTTCTTATCTTTTCATTCCTGTTCCTCTACCAATGGAGAAAATTATCGAAAAAAGTAATTTTTTTAACAAGGAAGAAAGAATTTAACGTTCCAGAGGAAGAATTAAGTTAATAAAATCACGATAAAATCATGTTTATCCGAATAACTATGAATCGATGAAAGAACCAAGACGCGCGAGATTATAACCAACGGTCTGTCCATATAAACGGCGACTCGAAGGAAATGGCGAAGCGACCTAACGAGGACAAACTCTTTCTCTTTCAGCCGGCCGTATCCGGCTTGAACGTTGTGCGCCTTTTACGCGCAAATGATTCCGCAATTTCGAATGAGATGCGCGTCAGCAACTCGCCTCTTTGTTTCACCTGGAAAAGCGATAGCCGGCCGTAAATAGTCCCTTTGTGCATCGCGACGAAAGTGTGCGCACCATTTTTTCTTTTTTCTTTTTTCTTTTTTCCTTTTTTCCTTTTTTCCTTTTTTTTAACTTTTCTTCCACTTCACGTCCTCTATCGTAAAGTTCTTCGACCCCCTTTGGGATCGAGGGAGAAAAATAGATGAACGAGAAGAGTCTTCCTTTTCTTAAGAGATCTTCAGCAGCGTCGGAAAAATGTATCAGTGGATACGATAACTTTTATCAGACGAAACTTTTTCCGATGACTGTTGTATTACTTCGTTTATTTGTCGCGTGCTTTGATTTATTCAAACTTTTAAAATTGAGAAAAAGATGAAAGAGTTCTTTTAGATTAGTCATATTTTATTCCATCGTATCCAACTGTTTGAATCCTTTGCAAAAAAAACTCCTAAAACAATCTCACCAAGTTTCCGTCTGTTACAAATTCTCTTCTATACTAATTTGGAGAACCACACAGTTTCACCGACGCACAGTTCCTCCGCTTCGTCTCATCCCTACACCAAGAACTCATCGATTCGTTACCGTTCATCGATCCTACCCCGACGAAAGTTTCCTTGGCCAGCCATTAAGCCGGACAACGTGCTTTATGGGGTCGTAAAACGGACTTTTCGCCTTCGAGGCAGCTCTTTCTCTCTTCGCGTTATCGCGACGGACGATTACACCCCTTTCGGAAGTCTTCTCGGATAAAAGGTGGCATGATCGTTATCGTCGATAAACGGAGCCCTGTTTTTCGCCTCGAACATCGTTCGTATCGTTCGTATCGTTCGTATCGTTCGTATCGTTGTTTGTCGTTGAAATAGAGTTCTATTGTCGCCGTTTCGCACGTGACAGACTGTCCCGGATACTCGTTTACTTTGCTCCCGTTTACCATTAAGCGTCACGCAGAGGTGAGAAAAAGGGATGAAGAATATTGGGTCGCGAGTCGTTGATGTTACTATTTCGGAAGACAAAGTGACGCGTCTGTACGAGTATTTTCGTTTTCAAGCATTAACTTCACGATGCACAAAGTACTATTAATTAACCTGTTGTTAAGAATTTGAAAAATTTAATTTTTTTAACACGCGCCATCAATATAGCGAAAAAGAACAATTTGCATCTCGTTAAAAATCTGAAAAACTCGTAGAAATTTGTCCGAGAAGCGCTAGATAATCCTCTGAAAGGTTCTGCGACGCATACAAAGCGAGGAAAACCGATCCGGTGAACGGATCGGTCGCCGAGATCGCTTTGCATCTTGGTCGATTAACGAACGAGAGGCGTCGTTGGCCGGTCAGCCTCCTCGTGCTCTACTCGATGCGCTATCGATCGAGAAAGCGATTCCTTTGCGTGGCCGACCGGCCATGTAAATTCGATTAAGTGACGCGAGTGCAGGCTAGAACGGATTTTCCAGTTGCGTGTACCGATTCGAAGGCGAACACGACGAGATCGTGAAGCTGCGGTTCAACAAGCTGCTGAACGGAAATCGGACGTGCCGAAGCGTCTCCAGCCCGGACTTTAATCGGTTGCTCTGCATCGGATCAGAGAATTTTTCAGTGAAGGTGAGTTTGTTGGTGGTTTGTGTAATTTCTTGGATATTCTGGCACCTTTGGTGTGAATTCGTTTTCGGAGTAAATGGATATTGTTTGTGGTTTCTTTGATTTGCTTTCTAGAGAAAAAATTCTCGGCGAAGGTGAGTCAATTGTGTTTTAGTTTCTGTGGTTTTCTCGCTTTCTTTACTTTTGTGTTTCGAGTAAATTAGTTTTAGCGCAAAGTATCTTTGGTTTATTTTCTTTTTTTTTTCTTTTCTTTCAACCGTATATCTGATCTTTATCGCGGACCATAATTCTGACAGTTTACGATAAATGCAATTTCCTTTTTTTTCCTTTGCTTATTACTTTGTATCGCTTGAGAGCTCTAGATTCTTTCTTTTATTCTCTTTTTCCTGTATGTAATAATGTGGCAAAGTTACGTGTTTCAATTAACCTTCGAACGAACTTTGAATAGGTCTTTCTCCATTTTATATTTGTACAACACGAGAGCACTAGAGAATCTATTCATCTTTCGCGAATACAGTTGTTAACTCGACGAACAACAGTACGGCCCCGACAAAGTTGGAATTCGCTGTTGTTCGGATAATAGTGAACGATCTTCGCTATGGTGCACTTTCATTCAAGAATCACGGAACCAAAATTAATAACGCTTGGGAATAAAAAATTCCTCGTTCTCTTCGAATGACATTTGCAAGGAAATGTTCGTATATAAAATTAACCCGTCTGTAATGTGATTAAACGATTAAGTAATTAAATGATAAATTTAATAGTCGTAAGGCACCAGCGATCGAACTTGAGAACTCAAAGACTCGAAAACACCGATTGCAAAATGAGCAACGATTTTAATTCAAACTTTCCTAGCCACCATCGAAAGAATTTCCATCGATAGTGTCCCCGTTAACGATCGTGGGAAGGATGGAAGAGGGTTGTAATTAACGAGACCGCGTTTTCATCAAAACTTTATCAGAAATTGAACGTGTAAACGATAATCAGAGGGGGACTAAAACCAATGAACGTTCGCGTGACCAAATAAATCTAAAATTCTGATCGAGAACCGAAATCGTACCATCGTCATTCCCTACCCATTGTCCTCCGCTCCACTCCATTCGTTCGAGTTCGTTATCGATTCGGAAATTTATGACGAGCATGGCTTGGTATCGCCGAATTTAAAACGCAATTAGGACCGCTAATGCTCTTGAACGTCGCGTCACGTTTGTTGGTCGCCGCGGCAATTATAATAATCTGTGGACTAATTAATTTGTAAACGACCCGGGAACCGAATTTCGCTTAATATCCACAGGTGCTCGATCTTCCCTGGTCGAACGCTCCGCCTGTCCAACGGGACTGTTTCTGTTCGAACCGATCTCTGCCGATGAACATCAAATCCACCTCGAATATTCTCGAGGTACACTTCACCGTTACGTCGATGAACGCACTGGATGACTACAATAATCTGTTCTTCGAAGGCACGTGGGATTTTTTGAAGACTAGTCCTTGCATGCAGAAACGAAGGGTCAGGGGACCATCCGGAGAGATCAAATACAAAGCGCCGATCGTGGATGAGGATGAGGTGAGATTTTAACGATTTTTATAGCGCCAGAAATTTGAAAAACTAATTACAAGGAATATTTCTATCCGGAGAATATTTTTATCGAACTGTTTTCAGAAAAATTGCGAGAAGCATCCGTGGCTTATCAACCCAGGCCCGAACCAGTATCTCTACGTGAAGATGCACGGCACGATAATGTCGAACACGAGCAAATGTGCGACGAAGAATCGAATCGTGGTACATACCGGTGGTGCGATTCACGTATCGGTGTGCCCAAAACCACCTGCGGAGTCCAGGCATCGCGTGGTCGAGGTTTTCAGCGACGGCTGGGCCGTTAGCAGCAACGCCATGATTCTGGTGCCGGGTCAGGACCCCGTTAGGACCATAGCTGTCGAATTTATCGGCAAGGAACCAGATACGTACACGGTCACTTGGCTCGAACTCGCTAGAAGGTGAATCGAAATATCTATTTTGTGTTGTAAAAAGTTGTGAAACTTTTTAGAAGTTTGAGCAGGAAAATTCAATCAACATTTTTTATCCGATCTTCCTGGATTCCTTCAACTTCCAGTTAAATTAATAATTACAGAAATCGAATCTTTACTTTACTTTACTACTCCTATCTTGCCCATCTTTTTCCAGGCCATCGGTAACATCGACCGCAGGTCTGCAGATGCCACGCGACTGCGAGCAGCGATGCCCGGAACTAGACGCGTGCATAAACGCGTCCCTATGGTGCGACGGGATCTCCCATTGCCCGTCGGGCTACGACGAGGCCTTAACCCATTGCTCGGTCCTCCTCAAACTCCCCCCTTTACACCTTGGCCTCGGTCTCCTCGCTATCGTCACGATCCTGGGCGTGATCTGCTTCGTGATCTGGCGGATCTGCAGACAACGGACGAACCGATCGATATCGCAGCACCGGCTGAAGAGCATCTCTTCGGAGACGGCGATCATCGACGGGAAGGAAGTGATTTGCTGACACAGCGACAGTTCTGTGCGGTACGTCGAGGTCGACCGGGTGACCACCGTGTGACGATCGCCCACGGTGGTCCCACTCGTCACTCGTCGCGGCGTCGTCGCGTCCCATTTAGCGTCCTCTTGAAGGGGACGCACGTTCCGATGCCACGACGTCATCTGCCTCCGCGTAACGCGCAGAACTGCTCTGGTACACTTCGTAGGAGACCTAGACTCTGCTATAAAGGACGGTTTGCTGCTCGATGACCTGGACAAGCCTTTCGTTTTCCTCTTCGCGTACGGAGAGGTTACATAGTGTTTAGAGACTCTTCGTAGTTCCTGGTTTCCCGTCGAGGCTTTCTTTCGAAACTGAGCTCAAACGGTATACAAGGAGACTACCAGATAGGTGCTTGTAGATGTTTTACGGGGACTCTAGATCGGTGCTGTTCACGGATCAGGTTGTTTGCGAGATTTTTGTTTCCTTCCTAATCGGATAATTCAATGCTAGGACAGCACTGATCCAGATACTCCCAGGTTGATTATTATTTGCTCAGGAAGCAAAAGGCAACGCGTTTAAAAAAATTTCTCGGTTAGGAAGCTATCGAAACGCGAGGAATCGAGTTGCTTGAACCAGGACAATAAGTAATAAAATCCTAGTGATATCGTTTCGCTGGTAGCGTAGCTATCTTATGTCTCTAACGACCAAGAATTTCGATCCGTCAACAGTTCGATCAATGGTCGATCGATCGAAAGCTGAATCGTAGATATTGGCGCATCAAAGGAGTCTGAAATTCTGTTGGATTTTCACGCTCGATTAAACACCGATCCAAAGAAGAAGAGAACAAAATAGCGGTCCGTGGCATCGAGCAGAGAATCAGCAAGAAATATTCGCACTATAGTCGTTCGATCGTTCGTCGAGATGATCTCGACGAGGATAGAAGACACGATTTTAAAGCACGAGCCACTGGCTTCTCTCTCACTCTCTCTCTCTCTCTCTCACTCTCTCTACTCCGCTCTCACCTGCTCCCTTTTGGTAAACGCGCGAGATTCTTTGTAAAATATTCGATCAAAGTCGCGCGTGTTCATGTGAGTGAGCTGTGGCTGATTTTGTCGCGATTAACATAAATCAACGGTAACCGTATTAAGTTATTCATCGCCTATGTTAGTATCGGAGAAATACTAGCGCCAAAGGAGACATAAGAAAATTTTATTGACAAAGATTTAACGAAATCTAAGTTTCTCAGAGACATTTGGAACGATGTGTTCAGGGAGGAAATGAATGCGAGTAAGAGTAACGTTGGCGCTAGTTTCGCCACTCTGCATCGAAGACTAACGCTTCAAAGTTGTACAAGAGATTATTACGATTTTAAAATCATAAAGAGTAAATGGAAGAATTAACAAAACCGGTTAGGTTAATTTATATTGATTCGTGTTAATCGCGATAGAGTAATCCGATAGCAAGTCGGAAACTATAGATACTGACCAAATGTTTCGAGTGATTACCGTTTAGGCGACTTAACGATACTGTCACACTAGCGATAAGACGACTTCGGGAAGAACGAGTACGAAAAAAATGACGTAGAACTATGGTAGCCTGAAATTATGTGATATATATAATGTTGTTTTCTGCGGAGCTGTGCTCTGTTTAATAATGATTGTTACACCCTGGACAGAAGGGTTGCCGGCGACGGAGAATCGATATAAACGAGAGGGGAAGTATCGATTTTTTTGAGCGCATAGAATAGGCGCTGCGATGACACCCAACGTCGTAACACTTGTACACCATGTTCATACTTGTACATAACTGATTATTTATGTATTTGTATCAGGTAACGCAACACGTTTACGGCCGGCTCTCTGTTTGCGGCTACGACGCGTATCAAATTTAGAGTTACAAAATATTATCATTAATTTAAACGTTCGTTTTAAGTTCGGAGTCTCTGAAATTTACCGATCGTTTCAAATTTTAGATCAACAATTTTTTAATCTCAGACTTTCACAACTTTTTATTCGAATTAAAAATTTGAAAATCAATTAATCGCTGCGAACAGAGGCCCGTCCTAAATCGCTTCACTACTAGCCATTAAGCGTAGAGCTCGCGAGGCGCAAAAGTAAAAACGAACCAACAGAAAGAAACTAACAGAAGATACGAGGCGAAGCTAAGGGAACCAGAAGCAAGCCGAAAAAGTCCAAGAAAAGATAAACCGGTCAGCTAACTGAAAGCACCGCCATCATTTTCTCGCTGTGTTCACCGTGCACGTTAACCATCGTTTGGAGAACGAAAAATCCACGGAATGGTCACAGTTGACAACCGTTGAATAACCGACCCTCCATTATACGTTGATCAAAGACAATCGTTAATGTATTCACGTGGAACCGCACTTTTTTCACTCGATTTATTAATTCTATATGCTTTAAGTGGATCGCCCACGAGCGGCAGCCATATTGGCAGCGTCCATCGAGCCACAGATGGCTCTTTTACGGAAGGAAATTTAAACAAAAATATAATAATAATAATAATAATAATAATAATAATAATAATAATAAAAATAATAAAAATAATAAAAATAATAAAAGTAATAAAAGTAATAAAAATAATAAAATCAAAATAAACTTTAACAGAACTATAATTCGTTCGATTTTTTATGCGTACAATTTTTTAGATCTAAGTCGTTTGGAAGATTTTTATAGGAATTTGAAGAATTCCTCCGCATAGAAGGCGCCACTGTTGCTCGACGAGACGCTAGTTCTACGAACATCAAGTTCGACGGCACAATGGAAAGAATAGAAAACACGGAGCAACTTTCTTGAAAGATATCTCACCGAATTTCGTCCTTACGAGAAGACTTGTCCACGAGACGAACAAAAATACACGTTTTTTATTTCGCGATAACGTTAATTAAGGTTAATTCATCGTGCTCACGCACGTTCCGCTCGATACGAGTCGGTGACCCAGCGTTTTTCTACGCAAAGGACAACTATTCTCGTTCGAGAACGAACTCGTGCAACGAAACCACCACGATTCCACGATTCTCCCCCATTTTTCGATGTGTCATTCGCGTTTTTTGCGTTGCGGGGACCAATAATGCGTACGACCGCTGGAATTGGCCGTGCCAAAATGGGAAAGGAACAGTTTCAACAGTTTCTTTATTCTTGGTTGTTCAGTTGGCTCGCGTGATCCCGGTCCGACGCGATATATTCCCAGAGAATTGAAGACTGACGCTTTAGTTTCGTGTTCTATCGTTGCTCTTACTAAGCAAGTGTTACGTGATATCGGTTCACTGCCATTTCGTTTTTTATCGGACTTACCTATTAAAACATTTTCGAGAGTTTCGATCTACCGGTAAAGATTGGATGCCGTTCATAAAGATTGAAAATAAAAATTACGACATAAAAAGAAGAACGAAAGAAATATTTAATAAAAGTCAATAATAGATACCGATCTTTCTAAAAGAAGGCTGCCAAAAAAAATATAATCACCCAGAACAATTTCTTATGATGGATCAATTGCTTAAATTCGTATCAAGTGGAAATAATCGAACCAAAAAAAAAAAGAAAAAAAAAGAAAAAAGCGTACGAAGAAAAAAAATAGAAGAAAATCGAGTCTACGACCTACCTACAAAATACAACACCGATCCAAGAAGATTTAAGCAGTGGAAAAGGAAAAAGATAACGTCGAAAAGTTCTCTCAAGGATACGCGAAAGAATTCTGCGCGAACGGCGAAGCTTATTTGATTTACATATTGCTGGACGATCGCTCACAGCCAAGTTCTCGTTTCATTCCCAACCACCCCCTGTCGGAGAATCAAAAGCTTCCAAAGAATAAGAGGAATAAAAGGAAATAAAAGAAATCGCGTGTTCGCGAACGATAGGTTAAAGAAGTTCAAGAACGGTTCTCTTTTTCCCTCGAGTGTGACTTTCGTAAGATAAGTTATCGCGATATAATGATCGGGCGAACGTTGTCCGAGGCCTGAACGAACGCTACGCCTCGAGACTGTCGCGACTACTGTTTCCGGCGCACAATTTCGTTCACCAAAGTCGATTGAAGTTATCGATGGTGCATAGAGATCGAAAGAAGGATATTTTTTTTCTTACTGTCCGATCTCATAATTGCTTTAACAACCAAACTATTTTTATGTTTAGATATTTCTTTTACTGCAACTTCTATCATTGCAATCCGACGTCCATGGTTAATTAAAAATACTCGGATAGAATTATTTCAAAGTCGCACAAAAGACTATTACGCTGAATCAACGTAAGTTTTTTATTTTCCAGAAACAAGCTAGGAATAACTGAAATGAAAATCAAAAATCGACATGGGTGAAGAGCGATGAACGAGCTTGTGCGCGGGAAAAATGCAATTTCCCCCAATGGGGGCACGTTATTCTCGTGCACGAGGACGGTAAAGGTTTATTGCCACGGCCGGCTCGAACCGATACGCAAACGAATCAGCCTCGCGGTGCAATTTATCGGCAGACCTTTATTGACGTCGCACATGAAAACACGGCCCCTGTGTTTAAATACCCGCACAGCAAGGGCCATCGGCCACGGAATCGCGTGGACAGCAAACAAACCGGTTTTAGTAACTCGTACGGTTTGTACCATGCTGGCTCTGCGTTTACCACATCCACTGGTGATCCGATTAGAAAGAATTCTTAGAAAGGATTCGGTTCAATTTTTATTTTTTCTCTATCTCTCCCTCTCTCTCTCTCTCTCTCTCTCTCTCTTTGTAAAAGAGGGGTATAGAACAGCACCCAAGTGGATGGGAATTGAAATCTAAATATTCTAATATTTGAATTAAAAAATAACTGGATACGATTGCAGGCCGATGGCCCGTGTGTACGGGTATACGTGTAAATAGATGACGAGCGACTCGATTGTAAATAAACGTAAAATATACATGTACGAGTTTTAACTAATTCTAGATCACGAATAACTATGTAGACGATTAGACGTTATTAATTACGATGTAAAACCATATCCATGAACGCGCTGGAATTAACGAATGGAAAGTCGAAGTTAAAAGTCAGTGTTAGCACCTCGCTTTGACAGTACTCGCATTATTTCGTAATTTTTATTTATTTTTTTTTCTTTCTTTTTTTTCTAGAATAAAAAATTAACGATATTCGTAAAGAAACAGAAATATTATGAAATATTTGACAAAGGTATTTATTTTCACTGTTATATTGATTAGAAGTATTTATATTTCTCGATCTTCGTTTTAAATCTATAGCTTTAAGTATCGTCGGATAATAATCAAACATAGAGGCATCGTGAAAAAAGAGCAGACGAGTTAAAAATGTAATAACGAGGCTAACTATGAACGATTTCCGGTAAGCGCGTATCGAATCGACGAAAAGTTCGCGCGGTTCTATGTACATAAATAAACGTAAGTGTTGCCGAAGCGATAATCGTGAAAACTGAGAAACTGCACAAGAAGATTAAGTTTAATAATCATTTCTTAACAAACTGTTACTTGTAAAAACGAAAGAACGAAAGAACGAAAGAACGAAAGAACGAATGAACATACAAAAGAGGGAATAAATCCCGGAAAGGGAGACAAAGTAACGTAAACAGCAAGTTTGAAGCTCCGTGAATCTCAGGCCTGTCCACGTATGAAATTTCCAAATCGATTATTCGTTACCATAGTCTCGTGATCTCCGAAAAAATAGATTAGTAACAACGTAATAATAATCATATCGTGTAGTGTCGATACTTTAGAGGATAAATTTATAGTACAAAATAAGAGGAAAAAAAAAAAAAAAAAAAAAAAAACGGGTAGGGGTAATAAATTAGAGGATAAATTTATAGAAAAAAAAAAAAGAAAAAAAAAAAAAAACGGGTAGGGGTAATAAATTAGAGGATAAATTTATAGAAAAAAAAAAAAGAAAAAAAAAAAAAAACGGGTAGGGGTAATAAATTAGAGGATAAATTTATAGAAAAAAAAAAAAGAAAAAAAAAAAAAAACGGGTAGGGGTAATAAATTAGAGGATAAATTTATAGAAAAAAAAAAAAGAAAAAAAAAAAAAAACGGGTAGGGGTAATAAATTAGAGGATAAATTTATAGAAAAAAAAAAAAGAAAAAAAAAAAAAAACGGGTAGGGGTAATAAATTAGAGGATAAATTTATAGAAAAAAAAAAAAGAAAAAAAAAAAAAAAAAAAAAAAAAAAAAAAAAAAAAAAAACGTTAAAGTTAACAATATTAATCAGAGTGCTCGAGGCGTCATCTATGTCGCCGCTTACAATTAGTTAGTAAATTTAATTCGCTAATTAAAGTCGGTATCGTTTTCTCATTTTGTGCTCTAACTTTGTTCGTCAAAGAATTGACATGTAAATAACGAGATATCGAGCAATTTATACGCTACGATAACGGAGACAGAGTGGGAAAAACAGTTTGGACTCCTAACTTATGTCTGGTGTGCAGGCCTGACTTATCGAATGTTGCAGAATGTTAATAGGTTCCGAATACTTCCCGAAGACTGCCGAAAACGCTTATTATTTGAAATGCTTCGGCGCGCTGTAATAATTACCGTTCTAAACGATGAAAAGTAACGAGTAACGATTAAATACCGCTTTCTCTGCCGCCATTTTTTGATAGTATCACGCGATGCTTTGAAACAGTCGGTAAATCGTCGGCACAGAACTCGTTTTAAAGATATTTCGTATCGTTAAACCTATTCCAATTTTACACTCTTCCTTTCTTTCTATCCTATAAATCTTTTTTATTCCACTAAACGTATTTATACTTTAAACAATTCAAATAGGAAATGTGACATAGCCGACTCTCGGTACGCAAGTACTTCATTTTGAAACACCCGCCCAATGATTCTTTAACATCGCGACACGTTCTTTTTTTTCCTACGCATAAGGGTACTTGTTTTTTACGCGCTCAACAATTTATGCTCGAATTGTTCGAAAGTTTAATACACGCTTGGACGATTGTTTAATTACTTTAAATAAATTTCTCACGGCACGAAGTATGCAAAAAGGAACACATACTCGATACCTCGAGACAGCGAAACTCTCACGATTCCTGACACTGTTATTGCAAGGAAACAATTGTAAACGTAAGCGACTGATCGTGGAAAGAATGCATTACAATATAAAAAACGAATTATTTGACTTACGGTGAACGTGGAATCAAGAATAGGTCCGACAATAACACACGTGCGCATACGCTCGTGCACCATACATGTTCACAAAAGCGAATACTACGTAGAAATGGTCGTAGATGTGTCTGTCAGGCCGATGATTTGAAAACAAAACAAAAAATAACCATATTAACTCGATGACATCCTCGATAAGGTACCTATAACGTGCAAATCGGTTCGTTGCGCTAATGAATTTTATTTCGAATTAAAAAATACTGCTACGCAATTTTAAACGATAAGTTATGACAGCACAATTAATGAAATCGTGTCGTTTGACCTGAATGACACTTCTACGGGATGGTTAATGAGAACGATTATGGATCGATCACCACCAGACAAAAAATTTGAACAGAACCTATGGAATCATGCTCACACGACATGCATATAGTTACTAATTATACCATTATTGATTACCGATTCGAATATCGATTATGCGACATTTTTAATAAATTATTTTGAAGATTGTATGGCTCGTTTATCTTTACCACATTTTTTTACTCCAGACCCTCTCTGCTATTTATTACGATAGAAAACTAATAACTAGTAATTAACAACCAACACAAGTGAAGTTGTTAGTCCTCGTTACATTAATCGTTCGATAAAAGATTATCGTGTCACGATCACGGTGCGACACGAAAGTGTACTTGTGAAACGAGGGCAGTTGTCCGTTGTTGTATCACGGACGAGGTACGCAATAGACCTAACAACCGATGCTTTTTTTTTTGTCCGGGTCTCGGTGGCGGGGGGGGGGAGCGTGCCCCCTTATCATTTTAGCGTCACTCTCAATGTTACCGATTCAGCATGGAATAAGATTACAGCATTAATAGTGGTTAGAATTAAAACTAAACGTAGCTAGCAAGTTACCTAAATTAAAATAGCCTAGCGTACATAATCTTTTCACGAGTTTAGTTTTTTTAATGAGATTCTAAAGTTATCGATGTACCAAGTCCTATAAGATGTTCGATCTATCCTGTATCTCGTCTGTGACGAAACGTCTGATTTTTTACACGGTCGATATTTCAGAACATGGGACACGAAGTCTCATAAGATGTTAAGTCTATTCTGTATCTTGTCTGTGGTTATGTCTCCTCAGCGGTATTAATCTGATGCGACAGCAGCGCCCTTGTTTTAATCGCAAGAAATTGCGGTACAATGAGCTGTATACGCGCGCCTACGTGCGCGTTCGGAAGGTCTGATTTGGCGTATTATATCTGTGGGACTTGTTTCTTGATAAATATTTCGTTTTGTTGACATAATAATCAAATGAAAATGGAGAACGATAAAAGTACCATGCTCGCAGTTCTGCAACTGCTCAGAAAATATAATTTGAAGGTATTTCGTACAGAATTTCGCCGCCGAACGTTGTCTAACCTCAAACATTAATATAAACATTAAACGTTTGTTAGAACTACAATTAAATATTTTGTTATACTTCTACATAAATTAAAATATCATCTTAATTTTGAAGTACATATCGCTATAATAATATTAATAAAAATTGTTTTTATAGGGAACGGAGGAACTGTTCAGGAAGGAGGCAAATCTGACAGATATCTCTCCTGAAGAAGCTCAACAGACTGATTCAGAAGTGAACAGTGTTCTGTCTGCCTATAAAAGTGAAGGTGATCCTGCTCTATACGAGAAAGCGTACAGCGAGCTAAAGAAATTCGTAGAGGGCTCCTTAGATATATACAAGGTAGATTATTGTGTATAAGTCATATTCGTTTCACGAAAAATCTGATAAGCTTTACAAAAATGTATTTATTGTTAAATAACAGCATGAATTAGGTACTATTTTATACCCAGTTTTGGTACATATGTACCTTGAATTGGTTTACAATAATCATTCTGAGGAAGCGAAGCAATTATTAGAGAAATTTGGTGGGAATTTGGAAGAATATTATCAAAATGATTTAAAAAGATTATCTAACGTTACGAGACGTGAACAAATGGCTGGAAATGAATTAACTGACACTTTTAAGTACGCGTTAATCGATTATATACCAAGATAATTATAGCGCGGTGTCATACCATATACTGTATGAAATGATTTACAGATCCAATCAGTTTATAATCAGAATGTCAAGGGACACTCTTTCTATATTAAAACGACATTTACAAGAAAAGAAGCATAGCGTATTGTTAAATATTATACAAGAGCATCTTTATTTTGATATGTACGAAGGAGTAGCAAGAAATAAACAGCAGATCGATGCCACGTCGGGAGCAGTTGTTGGCGAGGCAACGAGGCAAGGTAATTATTCCTTAATCAATTTTCAGAATTAAAACACATTGAGAATATTTTATCTGAAGAATAACCTTTACCACAGACAATAAGGCAAAAGTATATTATGGACTTTTGAAGGAGCCAGACATTCAGTGTATGCCTCCGACCGAAGAGGAAGAGGATGACACAGGTGGCGCGGATGGGGATAAACCGAAAAAGAAGAAAGCTAAGAAGGATCCATTGTTTTCCAAGAAAACTAAATCAGATCCAAATGCACCACCTGTTGGTAGGATGCCTTTACCAAACTTGTAAGGAACTTTATTAATAAATTTATTTTCTATGCACATGTATAAAAAATAACACGACGCGATCAAGTATAGAAAAGACGCGGATAAGTTGGAGAAAGTAAAAGCGTTGAGGGAAGCATCGAAACGCGTTGTACTCGGCCAGGACACATTGCCATCCATATGCTTCTACACTTTGTTGAATGCTGTTCATACGTAAGTCCACATAAAGATTACTTCTAAATCAAACAAATACGAGCGTACATTTAATACGAGGCTTAGTGTGACAGCGGCCGAAGTAGCGGAAGACTCGAGTTTAATGGCCATCGGACTCAGTGATTCTTGTATAAAAGTGTGGAGCTTAGTTCCACAGAAATTAAGACTTATGAAGACAGGGGAACAACTACAAGACATTGACAGAGAAGCAGGTAATGTCTGTTTCCATATAATTAAATCGCAAAATATTCGCTATACGACAAATGTCGCAAACATGTCTGTATCGTGATATGTTCTACAGACGATGTATTGGTAAGAATGATGGACGATCGTACAGCGGAAACATCGAGGACTTTGTTCGGACACAACGGTCCCATATACAGTTTGTCGTTTAGTCCAGATAGAAATCTCCTTCTTTCGTCTTCAGAAGATAGTACAGGTATATTCTAACGCGATATGCTAATTGTATTCGATAACCGTTGCGTTACATTATATTACAGTAAGACTATGGTCTCTACATACGTGGACATGCGTTGTATGCTACAAGGGACACCTATTCCCGGTATGGTGTGTAAGATTTTCGCCACACGGATACTATTTTGCGACTTCCTCGCACGACAAAACTGCCAGACTCTGGGCAACCGATTCTAATCAGCCTCTTCGAATATTTGCCGGTCACTATTCGGATGTAGATGTAGGTTCATTTACATCTGGATACAGTTTATAAGAGACGAATCGAAATCCGAGAAACGAACTATTTTTCAGGTAGTACAGTTTCATCCAAACTCGAATTACGTAGCAAGCGGTTCCAGCGACATGACAGTAAGATTATGGGATTGCGTAACCGGCAGCCAAGTCAGATTAATGACAGGGCACAAAGCTCCGATTTACTCGCTTGCTTTTTCTGCAGAAGGTCGATTTCTGGCGTCAGCCGGCGCGGATCACCGTGTTTTAGTTTGGGATTTAGCGCATGGTCACTTAGTCGCTGCCTTATCAAACCATTCTGGTACCATTCATTGCTTATCATTTAGCAGAGATGGAAATATACTAGTCTCCGGTTAGTCGTATTTAATATTCGTATATGTATACATTTTTTTAACAAATATCAAAGAAAAAAATATATATATAAATATATGTATTGCTTACTATTTTCTCAGGATCGTTAGACAATACGATCAAGCTATGGGATTTCACAAAACTCGCGGAAGAAATGAGTTTGGAAGACGTAAACGTATCGCACAATCCGGATGTAAAAACAAATGCAGAAACATATCTCCTTCGAACATTTGCAACGAAAAATACACCCGTGCTAATGCTACACTTTTCGAGAAGAAATTTACTCTTAGGTGTTGGAATGTTCGAGTCAACTTAGCAGACATAATCATCTTTCGACGAATTCTACCGTTAATGATGGGATACGGTCTGCCATCGATTCATCATTGTTGTAACATCCGAACTTTTGTTAATAAACTTTTTCACATTGATCGTGCAACGTACCTGAATTATACCCGATAATAATGTATTCGATTAAGACTCTAGAGGATATATTTATATGTATATACACTATATACACACGTATAATTATAATATTTAAATATTGTACAATTCTTTTCAAAATACAAGAAATAATCTAGTCTGCCTAATATTTTCTCTCGAATCGATTACTTTTCTCTGTGCTATGATTATTTTGAATATTTTAATTAAAAAAGAAATAAAAAGAAAAGAAAAAGCAAACATTGTATCACAGAAATATTACTCGAATCGTCGCAAAGGATTAACATTGACGAACAACGGGAAGACTATAGTGTCTGTTCGTAATCAACGGAAGTCTAAGGACAAAGCAGATTCGTAGAACGTAGAAGATCCCGATTGATAAACTTGAATTACTACTAGAATATGGATGGACCAAGGATGTACATCTCTCAGTGACCACTGAATTTCACGCATCCATATTCTATTTCTATGATTAAGCGACGAGCTTGAAACCAACATCCATTGTCCTTTACTTAGGATTCTATCGTTGCTTCCTATCGTATTTTCATAAGTTTCCATCGAGTTTGTCCACTGAAAGCGAACAATTTCGTCGAACAATGTCGTCCTTCGTGAATTTAAAATATATTCTTTGTTTAAATAACGTACAATTTATTAAAATTTGATCAATATTATCCGAGCAAAATGATAAGCATGACCCAATTCGAAGAGTGTATTTATTGATTCGTTAAAAACGTTTACAAAGAGAAAGTGTAACTCATTTATGAGAACAATTTGTTTAAATATGATAAATTCAAAGATCCTCGTAAAAGGCGAAGCTTCAAAAAGAAAAGGGAACCAGACCTCGAGATTTCGAAACAAGATAGGACTGCGATGAAAAGAACGATCTCAAAGGATACTTTCAATAAACTCGAATAAATTATTGCTAAGATAGCATCCCGTGACCGAGATTGAACATTTCATTTGAGGGACGATATTTATAGCTGACCGACATCGGTCTTCAAAAGCGCATCCTTTTAAAAAACCACTTGAATAAGCGGTTAAAATAGAGTAAATAAAACCGATGAAGATACAAGAAACCAAGCGTACTCGTTAGTTCGAAGGTCAGTCGAAAAAGGGCCTAAATAATGAAATTTGAGCTTTTTAAAGGGAATATTCGAACGCGGTCACGTTTCGTTTAAATGCATCCTGACTTTAATTTACGATGGAATTATATTGAAACTATAAATAATACTGCTCATTTTTTATTTAAATGATATCATAGGATAAGTAGGACAAGGGAAATCGATAGCTTTTGATCACAAGGTTTAAAGGGTACAACACGATTGAGACCAAGTTCACGCGAGAAATTTATTTCCGATTGTTGATACGCTTACTTCTATCACAGCATACAGACGTAAATTATACGCGCTTTTACCATACGTGTGTGTATGTGGTATGTATGTAGACAATGTCTTCCTTCTCGAATCTGTGTTTTGTGTGCCCACGTGAAACGATGGCTTTTTTTTTTTCTTTTAGTAATTAACACTTTCGTAATAGGGTTACAATGTATGCGTTGTCGTTCTCATGTTGCCCATTTTTCTCGTCTTCGCGTTCGTTTAAACGATAATCAACTATACATCAATCTCTACGTCCCAATCAAGCCTCGCGAGTTGATATCAAACCTAGGTTACATGTGTGGTTTAACTATATGTTATATCATCTTTGTTAACGTTTATGAAATCTGGATAGGTTAGGATCGCGATTAACACGGGAGCGTAGTGTATCGGCAACCGGATTACCTGTAAATTCGTCAGGATTCTCGTTCGATCTCGCACTCGATCTCAAAATGGCGGCCATCCATGACGCCGCTGTACTCCCGCATTAATAATCGTGGTGGCTGCGTATTTCTTACAAAAAACGATGGAATTATCGACGGATTGACGCAGATTACATTGATTCGATAATAAGATGGAACAGGAGGGTTGGTGATAACGCGTTTGATTTATCTTGGTCGTGTAATTCCTTACCATAAATTGCATATGAATATCGCCGTTCAAACACGACAATTTATAAAATTATGCGGTAAAATGGGTTTTAAAACTGACAAATATCGGTCGAAATAATTTGTTGCTCCTTTTTTTCGTATTTTTTGTTTTTTTTTTTTTGCTTTTTTTATGTTTTATCGTAAAGTATGATCAGGCTTTTTATATTTTTTTTTTTCAACTCCCTTTTCGATGAATCACAGTAGTTTTATTTCGTTTTTCCCCCCGATGTTCACATGCGATTTATATCAAATTCGTTTAAAACAGATTTTTTTACTGGCGCCATTTTGTAATTCCCTCTTCTTCCCGCCAATTCTGTTCTGCGTCGTTTCTCGTCATGGACGTTTATGGCACTCGTTTCTCGGCAACCAACCGTGATAAAAATCTCTTTCGATGCAAATTACAGGTTCCTACTTCATTTTAAAAGCATATATTCGTACGCATCAACCGTGCTCGCTTCTTCTTCATCTTTTTTTGTTCTTAGTTATAATCTTTCACGCTCTGTATGCTTCTTTATCATCGTCACGCATTGTATTAACCTAAAAACGTGTGTTCCTAGTGCTACTGTGATACCGTGGTTTTACCATGAAAACCATATATACGAATTGTTCGAGCAGCGTGAACGCCTTTCATCGATTCGATCTACCCTTTGTCTATTATTTAGAATGTTGCAAAATATTAATGTTTCCTAGTATCACAATTCAATTTTAATCCGAAACTTAAAATACACCATTAAAAACAAACGTTTTTCTTCTCGTGTAACTTAAAATTAAACACCAATTAATTAAAGACAAAACGTAGATCATGGTCGACGTTTCGAAACAATCGGGTCCGGCTCAATCGTTAAATGCCTTCAAATTGGTCTACGAGAGTTTAATACGATTATTGCGTATATGTTTTTCTCGCGCGTGTGCGCCGTCAGATGGGGAAAACGTTCGGTCGACGATTCTGTCGTCTACTTCCATGCTCTCCGCGGGGAGGGGAGGGGGATCAGAGAGGCCAGCGAGGTAGGCGTATTTTAAAAATCCTGTAATATTCACACGGTGGTCTCAATATTGGCAATGGCGTATTGTCAACAAATACTGTCTTTTCCATAATTTTCCAAATACATCTCTTGCGGTGTGGCGAGGTTATAGCGGCCGCTCAGGCGACTTCCGGTTAGACCATTATTGTGATGCGTGTGATTCACATGAAGATGATTCACGTTCAGGGCGACATTCTTTTTTTTCTTCCGAGCTTTATGCCGATAGAGACAGTACTTGAGGCAGCCGGTGGCAAGCAGCAAGATCAAGAATATACCCAGGGCACCTGCGCCTACAGCCACGTAGAGCAGCGTTACGCCAAAACGGTACGAACAGTTGGCTTCCTCTTCATCGAAACCGGAAGGACAGTGCCGGATTCCATCGCACCATAGAACCGAGCTTATGCAAGCTTGAATTTCTGGACACCTGTAAAATAAAAGTATAGAAAAAATATAACTCGTTGCATTACTTTATCATGATTCTGTATATTTTCTAATCGATGCAATAGAAATCAGTTTTACCTATAAGGACACTCCTCGTGCGGCAGTATCGTGAAAACATTGGGCCCGACACTCGGACTAGGAGATCTCTTAGAAATGGCCATCCATGTGACGGCATAGAACCCAGGCTCTCTTTGAAGAAACTCAACAACGAAGCTTCTCGAATGTTGCGTCATAGCCACCGTAGTATTAATAGCGCTATAATTCCAACCACCAGAAAAGAAATCCACAGTTCTAGCGGTATCGACGCCACCCTCTGGACAGATTACGCTACGATCCTTTGTATTAGCTGCCGAGTAGACCACGATTCTATTCAACGTCGTGCATTCCTCGACGTTATCCAATGTGATACTGTACCCAGCTGTTCTTAAATATAAATAATTTATCCGTGCGTCCTCGGGCTCTATCAGCCAGGGCTCGTTTACACACTGAGTTGCGGTTAGATCCTCTGTGTTGGTTAGAATCTCTTCTACGGCAGCCACACCAGGAATCACTCGTGGCAGAGGACTTCTGAGAGAAATTTCGCCGCTAGTCCCGCGTAATCGTCTCTCCTCGAGCTTCGTCGAGCAACCTTGCTCGCTCGTTTCTGCCCCCAATGCGACGAAACGATACTCTCCTTCAAAATAGAAGTCTCTGTAGTCCTGGGTGACGTTCATCAAGGTTACCGTGAACCGAACCTCCACCACGTTGGACGTCAAAGTCCTTAGGACAATCTTGTCACTGACGTTCGAACACAAGCAATCACGAACCTGAATATAAGAACACCATTAATGAACCCAAGTATTAAAGCAATTGAAACGACTGGTCGATCATTATTTTTTTTTTTTTTTTATAGAAATTGTACAAATTTGCCAGACGTTTTTTCTTAATATTAGTATTAAAATAGCTGTACCAATTCCACTCCCTGCCAAGGATACTCGGCAACTATCAACTCTGCGGTGCCAAACTTCGTTGAATCGCCTAGGCGTCGATCGCAGGTCCACCGATTGACCAACGGATCTACGTAAGAGGAACATCCTTTATCTCCAAACGAGGCTTTGCTTATGGACAGTTCTATTCTGTGATCCGGCTCGGCCTCGAAACGATACACACAGCTAACGTTCTGCGCACCACCGCGACCGTAGAAGAACACACTTTTCGGCGATACGAATTTTCCTGCCTTGGCGGTTGACGAGAGCGAAGAAGAAGAGGACGATGAAGAGGATAAGGAGGATGTGGAAGACGTGGATGAAGTCAACGCGGAACCGAACACGTGGTTACAGGAAACCGCCTCGTGCACGAACTCGTAACGCAGTACGAAACTTATCGGATAAAGTGCACTTCCTTGACGCAGTATGTGTTCCAGGGTGAGGTCTCTGCCGCTGGAAACGTAGCTTTCCGCAAGACTACAGGGCCTCGCGTGGCGACTTCCATTCCGCAGCAGGCTGTGGTCGCAGAGACGGGGTGTGTCATCCTTGCAGAACTGCCCCATCAAGGTGATATTCTGTAAAATTAAAACACTCTAACCAATGACGCGTGAAAAAAAAAACGTTTTGAGGATTTTTTTTAACATAACTAAACGAGATTAATATTGATATAAAAAATAGAAATCGCACCTTACGCATGGGAATTAATTTATCTAGCGTGCGATCGTCGTCCCAAATAAGAAGCTTCGCGTTGCACTCCGAGGCAACATCGATACTCGCGGCGGCGTCAGCACTGGCAGCATAATATTTGATAAAAGACAGCCAAACGATTTCGTTTGGTTTGCCTTGAAAGTGATAGCGACAAGTTGTATTCGGGGGCAACGAATGTTTCGGATTTTCCAGTACTCCCGAAGAATTTTCGTCGCTCGATATATAAAAATCGCAGTTGCTGTTCTCTTTTACAAAACTCCGAGATTTCTCGTCCACGAACAGCACCTTTGGATCATAGTTGTAAGTGTAATTGATTAGATAAAGACTTTATTATCGAAGAACGTATAGTTAGAAGCCATTGGAAATTACCTGAACTTCGAGCTCGAAGCCCGGCAAGAACGATAAAGGAACGGGATGAAAGGGATTGTCATACGGGGACGTGTGGAACTCCAAAAGCATCGTGTTATGGCTGCTAACTATGTCTGGCACAGCGTCACCTCCACAAAGACGAACCAACACCTTGTCGGAGGTCGAACCCCCGTCGTAGACTGTCAAGTAATCTTGTACCACGTTGCATTGATCCCAAACCCTACGTGATAAAATAATTCGAAACATTCAATTGTTAGACCTTTTAAATAAATAAATAAATAAAGAAGGAAAGAAAGAAAGAAAATTTTCAACGAATCGAGATAAATGGTAACGGCACCTTAATATCCTTTGACTGCCATCGTACTTGACAACTTGGTCTTTGATGTGTATCTTGTGACTATTCCGTTGACTTACAGCCAGCAACGCCCGATGGCCGGGTGGTGCCCGATTTTGCTCTACTCGATAATAGCAAGTGACGTTTCTGGGATAAACACCCGGATAATTTGGCGATTGAAGTCGACAGGCTCGTGTATCGCATTTGGTAAGCACACGGTCGCAATACGTGCCGTTCACCAACTCCCCTCTCCACGTGGACATACTGCTGTTCCCGTATCTGAGGTGCGCCTCGCTACGTCTCAGGAACTTGTACGATAACTTGAAGTCGAAATTATATCCGATACCCTGTTAATAATCAATATTTAATTATAACATTAAAAACTTATATGTTTGCTACGCGTAAAATGAAATTTTCTCTGTTTCCATAACTAACAGAGATTTATGATACAAAAATCAATCAACAATTTCTCATAATGCATGACAGTAAAATAAAGAATAAAAAGAATACAGGAAGGTTGATAAGCTACCTAAGAAGCTTACATAGTTTTTTCCTCTAGATATATTAATTTTTGAGAGGGTGGGTTTGTGCTTACCTGCTCGGAGAGCCGAAGCAGATACAAAGTTAAATTGATGGAAGGTGTTTCGCTGTAATATACCGTATATCCCCACGCACTTCCACACCATTGTCCTCCGGTCGCTGGACGACCCTTCTCCCGAATGGTCATGTAACCATCCGGACATCCATCCGACGTGAAAGATATAAATCGACCCACGGTAAACGTGTCGAATGTTAACTGCAATTTTACGAATTTTAAAAAGGCATTTCTTCAACAATGAACGAAAAACCCTGCATCACAGCAATCATAAAAGATCGGTGAGAACCTTTGTAACAATTCGATATAAAAAAAATAATTTATACACGCAACAGCAAGCAATTAAATTAAAGGAAAGAAAAAGAAACAGGCAATAAAGAAAGAAAGAAACATAATTGAAAAGGATAAGAACTGAAATAAACAAACTTACAAAAACAATTTTCAAGAGACAATTTATTTTCGCTAAAACACCATGCGCGCGCGCGCGTGTAGGTGTTGCGTCCGTGTCCCTAAGAGTAGACAAAAAATTATTATCCGCCACTACTGTCTGCCTCGTGACAGTCTTCTTCCACTCGCACGACGAGTCAGCGTTTATTTTCTACGGATTCAGTGGCGCGCGCGCGCGCGCGCGTTCACGCGTCCTTTTCTTGCCTCCCACCTGAACTAGGTCTCCGAGATCAGACCCGGCGGCAGTGAAGTTGAGATGACACAAGAATGGCAGTCGATCCTCCCTCGGCCGACGGACTTCCATTCTGTATGTCCGACCGACATCGCCGTACAAGGTTCTGTTGCACGCTGCAAAGCCACGTAGAAAAATAAAAATCCTGCTGCGATCCCCTTGCAAGATCTACGAGAGCCATTCTACTTTTCTTTTCCTTTCTTTTCCTTTCTTTTCCACGATTTGGTACCGTGTCACGGAACTCGAGATTGCGAGGCAAGTGGAAGAGCAATTGCAAAGAAGTATGATGTTTTTCAGTTTGGACGTTAGAACAGAAATTATGTTGGATAAAAATATCTGCCTTGACGTGTTTTTTTCGTTGTTCTTCATTGGGAATTTTTAATAGGCTAAATATTTGTGCAATTTAGAATTAGGAAATTTAGGAATACAGAAACGGAACACGAGCTAAGAGAGGTGAAGTTATTTTGGTCCTTTGTCTAAAAACTTAATTTATGCTCCATCTTTTCATTCATTGATTTACGACAAATTTCGTATTGAAAAAAAAATAACAAAAAAATAACAAAAACAGGAATTTTAATTGAATTAAAATTCCTGGTGGAAACAGCGATCGGGGATCGAACGAAACGAATCGTATAAGGGACTCACGGGTGCAATATCTCGGCTCGTCGGACTTGTCGCCGCAGTCATTTTCGCCGTCGCAGTATTTGTCCTGGGCAACGCAGTTTCCGGTGCCGCATAGATACTCGGACGGCCTGGAAATGGAATGCAAATAAAACATACAAATATATCTTTTCGAATTCACCTCGATAGGGTAGATATATCGTTTTTGTTTAACAGTGAACACGCGTATGATTTAATGGCGCGCCACCGTCGGATACGATCAACAGGATTCCGGATCACGGTCTAATCCTATTTTCATAAGCGCCACAAATGGAAAGCGTAACGAGGAAATAAGAATAAAAAAATATTGATTCCAAATGGACACAGAATATTAAATATATGAAAATACCTGCAGACAGGCACATTGTCCAAACTCGTCGGCGTGGTGGTCGCACTTGATAAGAACTCGGACGACGTCAGGCCTGGATAAACTGGAAAACCAGGGTATCCAGAGTAGTCTGATGAGATTCCGGGATGATAACTAGCGGAGCCAGCCTCGATCGAGGCCGTGATCGCGGCTGCGATCAGCAGCAACCGCCGGCACATCAACATGCCCCCTCACCCTGAAAAAGATATAATAAAGATAGATATAAAATCAAAGAATTTCTTTGTTATATCAATAAATAATTCATATCTATTACAACTAAAACAATTTCTCAGAACGAACATATTATTCGTGTGCAATGATTTTAATACGAAACACTTATTAAGACAGAGAACACACCGCTTTTAACGAAGAGGCCAGGAACTCGGAAAGATAGCAGCCAGGATTATGGTAATTCTATTCAGCCGCTTATATTTATCTCTGAAACCCCGAGCATGTCCTTATTTCCGGGACCCATTAACCGGTCCCAGTTTACCACATTTATTATGTTCGAAATCATTTTTCCTTTCAGCCTCCGTTTCAACATCTCGGACGATCGTTGTAAAACAGGAAAAAAGGTAAAGCACTCTTGGAGAAAAGTATAGATCTAAACATGGGTAAATCTCGTAAAAGATAACCGGATTTAAGCGAGAAACTGCGTGGTACGCGTGCCGCTAAAGGCTCTGTTTATTAAGTCGCCGGGCGGAATCTGGGCCAAATACGGGCCGGGAACACGTACCGGAGACTGGAATATGGTAATTTGGCCCGGCTTGCCCCGCGAATATACAACGCCGCCTCGTACGAGTGTCACTGGAATTGCGAGCAACTTAGGCGTGCACGGTCAATTGAATACAGAAGAGAGGTGGAACGCGACCGGTTGAGAGAGTTGAAGCTGAACATTCAGAGGATCGGGCGATTTTCTAAATTGCCTTCGAATTATGAATGCCACGTACCGCTCCTCGCAATCCACCATAAGTAGCGAACAAAGAAAATCAGTATAGCGGTGTTGTTCGTGAAACAACCGACGATAACAGTATACCAAAATAGCATTGCTGTCTTGCCGAGAATAGTGGCAGGGGATTCGCAATGAATTCTAGTAAATACTCCCGAGGAACGCCTTTATAAATATTGTTCTTTATCGTGGTACCGTGTTACTCACATTCTAACACGGTCGAACGAAACAAGATGATAGTTGACGTCATAGGACACGAAAGTCGCGGAGGGCGGCAAAAGTCTGCAGACGTTTTTAAAATCAGTTTCGACCGTTATATCGCGTCGAAAGACTGGCGTTCCAACAATCCGACGGGACGACGTTGTTCGAACAACCGGGCCTGGGTTAAATTGCCCGCACCAGCTTTGAAATTGGGTCGGTGCACGAGAAAATCGACTGCAGATTGAGAGGACCTCTTCGTGGTGGATCAACCGTTCCTCCTCTTCCTCCTCCTCCTCCGCCTTCTAGTTCTCATCCTCCTAGCTTGTCCTCCTTCCTCTCTATCTACGGTCGTTTTCATCGATGCGAAATTGGGGCCGGTGAATCGTTGGCCAAGAATAGGCAGGTCAGATCGCGATTCGACGATTCCAGCTTTCAGAGATCCTCATGGCTGTGTCGGTACTTAGAAACGTGGCCGAGGAAGGAACGATTCTGCGTAACAACCGAATCCCGATCCCTTGCGCTCCAGTTCGTTCGGCTCTATTGCCGCGGCCTTCTACGCAAATTGGCCGTGTATTTTAGCCTCTTTCGCGTGCCCGATATAATAATCGCACCAGCGATTTATGTAATTGGACCTGCTGGAAAAATTCGTTCTATAAGGTATTTTAAGAGAATCGTATACCATTTCCCCACTATCTCAATGCAAATCGAATAATTGATCCCTTAACATGGTTAGTCTTAAGATAACCGTATGTTAGGTTAAATATGAAAACTGAAATAAAAAAACGTTAAACGTTTAGATTTGGAACCTGCTGTATACCAAATGTATACCAAAAAAAGAAAAAAAAACGATACCATTATTCCTGGCAACAGCGTCTATCGATAAAAGCTCGTTAATTTCCATACCGGTCGGTAACGCGTCGATAATTCTTGGCCGGAAGCAGAGAGTACAGCCGGAGGAAAACCTTTGAAACTTCCGACTCGGTGTGTTCCATTAACATTTGCCATCCCGGTTGCCCTTTAATCTTCCCGAAAATGGGAGCACCGGAACGGTTCCAGGTTCACCTTCGGCCGGTTGGCAAGCGGTGCCTCTTTCCGCGTTATTGATCACGCGGCAGCCTTTTTACAATCAATTGCCATTCTCTCGCGGTCGATCGATGCGAATGCCAGTCCACGAAAAAGAACCTGGAGGATTACCAGCTCGGGAGGAGGAGAACCGAGTTAAAATTCAATAAAACTGTGGGTCGTTCCCCATCGGAGGGAGCTCATAAATTCTCACAAAGAAGCTACAACCTGTTGCTTAATTATAGCTTCTCGCGCGACTGCGACTAAGCTTCTCTCCTCTTTCTATCTCGATTGGTATGCACGCCTCGAAAATCGATGCCTACTCCGCTGTACTGGCCTCGATATCGAGACCGAAGAATTTGGTGGCCGCTTTCATTCATTCTACCCTTCTGGTCAGCCGATTCACGACTCAAAAATTTCCCGGCAGTTCCCTCCATTCAGCGTGGAACCGATACCGATCGACGGTGGCCACCATTCAAATCGAATACTCAACAATGTCTATCCGGATCCCGTTTCGTCACTTTGTTCGGCATTTATGAAAGTCTATGGCTCGTTACAGGCTTCTGTCCATTGAATGGTCGGTTTCGATTCGACCAGGGAAGAGTGCCAGGAAAAAGTAAAGATTCCTGGGAATAAGTAATACCGGAGAGAGAGAGAGAGAGAGAGAGAGAGAGATGAAGGATAAGTCGGTTTCCGCGCGAGAGATTTCATAACGAGACTCGTCTGCTGCCGTAGCTGGTACGCGGCAATAAAGTGATATTAAAAATTACTAGTAATAAATAAGGCGGAAATTGCTGCGCGGAAGATGGAGAATTTTAAGGATTATTATTACAGCGCTGCCAGGATTCGTAGTGGCTTAAGGCGAAGCTTCTGGGAAAAAGACGAGGAATGATTAATGTGTTTAGTTATACGGTTAGGTTGAGTGAAAAAAAAAAATTACCTTTTGGATTTTCGGGTTTTAAATAATACTGGATGATGCTGGGACTCGCGATAACTTGATAGAAATAGTATACATAGATAAGTATAAATGAAGTAAGTAGTAAAGATCGATCAATGATCAGATATACGTGAAACATGAGGTACAGTAATCTGAAATATTTAATCTAAAAGTATATATGTCTATATATATATATATATATATATATGAAAGTTCTACCGTGATCAAAAATTTTGTGCATTACAGGTACAAGTGTGTCTAAAAGAAAGCTATAATAATATACCATAGAAAAGTCCGCAGAAAAGTCTGCGAGCTGAACGAACGTTGAAGATTTTTTTATAGCAACGAGGCAGCATCTATAGACTCCCGTGTTCCAATGCTCCAACCATACATCCCTCGGGTGTTACGAGACAGATGCTACGTGTCTATCTATTCGTGGAATAGGAAAGNGAGAGAGAGAGAGAGAGAGATGAAGGATAAGTCGGTTTCCGCGCGAGAGATTTCATAACGAGACTCGTCTGCTGCCGTAGCTGGTACGCGGCAATAAAGTGATATTAAAAATTACTAGTAATAAATAAGGCGGAAATTGCTGCGCGGAAGATGGAGAATTTTAAGGATTATTATTACAGCGCTGCCAGGATTCGTAGTGGCTTAAGGCGAAGCTTCTGGGAAAAAGACGAGGAATGATTAATGTGTTTAGTTATACGGTTAGGTTGAGTGAAAAAAAAAAATTACCTTTTGGATTTTCGGGTTTTAAATAATACTGGATGATGCTGGGACTCGCGATAACTTGATAGAAATAGTATACATAGATAAGTATAAATGAAGTAAGTAGTAAAGATCGATCAATGATCAGATATACGTGAAACATGAGGTACAGTAATCTGAAATATTTAATTTAAAAGTATATATGTCTATATATATATGTGAAAGTTCTACCGTGATCAAAAATTTTGTGCATTACAGGTACAAGTGTGTCTAAAAGAAAGCTATAATAATATACCATAGAAAAGTCCGCAGAAAAGTCTGCGAGCTGAACGAACGTTGAAGATTTTTTTATAGCAACGAGGCAGCATCTATAGACTCCCGTGTTCCAATGCTCCAACCATACATCCCTCGGGTGTTACGAGACAGATGCTACGTGTCTATCTATTCGTGGAATAGGAAAGCTCTACATATGTGGTCGAACGAAGTTGGACGTTGGCAGGGAAAAGTGCCAGGAGGTACTGAAAAGGGAAGGAAATAAGTGTTATACGTGATGGCCCGAACGATCGTTGCCAAAAATCAAACTTTCTGGACCGTGTAAACCTTGTCTGGTGCATGTAGTACTCGCTTATAAATAAAACGTAGCAACGGTGTATATTGTAATATTATATTCGACAAGGGTTGCTTTTCAATTGTGCATTAGTCGTTAGCGAAACGGAATATTCCCCTTCTACGGTTGATTAATATTTGCCCGAAAGCCCGATCGTTTTGCCCGGTAAAAGCGAGCTATTTAATTACATCCTATGGCCGGGTCATTAAATAAATAAAATGCCGCCGGGAGGCGGAACGAGATAAAATTTTCATCCTAACCGCCCGAACGATATTAGAGGAGGATCAAAATTTCAATGTTCCTTTAGCACTACCTATTATATCGTTATCTCGCCAGATAACAAAATGCGCCAGTTTGTCATTGAACATTGAATCGCATTACGCTTCTGAATTAGCATTTGGAAATTTACCTTAACACCGTCTAACCTCGCTCTTCCCTCCCATCTATTATTTCGTAGCCTAGAATCTTTTAGTCGCGTGATTAATCTTTGTAATCTCATCATGACCATCGCCATGGCTGGGATTACAGTAGTAGTTAAACCAGTAGTTAAATTCAATTTTTACAGGTGAAATAAATTTTCTTTATTTACCATCACGCTCGTTTCGTTCATAGATTCTTCGACCGACTGATCGTCCAGAAGTGCAGGCAATCTCGGCTGATCAAACATTGCAATTTTGCTTTTTCTCTGACGAAAGCTGAGTAAGTAAACCTTAGCTGGCGCGACCTGGCATCATCAAGATTTTATCTAGCTAATCATTTTTTTCCACCGGTTCCGCACCGACGTGCATCACGGCAAAAACTCAATTTATTCAAGGCCCGTGTGTAGCATAGTGCTGCTATATATCCGTTTTCCGAAGCTTCCTCTTCATTTTCTAACCACACGTGTTGCGTTATTCCCGTGGACGCATGGCTGAACCGTGCTACTGCATTTTCGATCGTACGCTGCCATTTTTGTTTGTCGAGAATATTCTGGAGTCAGTTTTCTGAACAATAAGAGATACATCGCGCTGATAACGAGAAAAAAACCAATGCAATCGAGAAACAAGTGAAATCCGGGGAATCCAATTTTCGCCTAAAGGTCAGACCAGAAATTGGACCTTATACAGAATTTGGTTCCCGCTTATTAATCTCGTTGTCAAAGTTTCAACCTGGATATGAAGCATCCTCTCCCGATAATCCGATGCTGACCACTCGATATCGAGTTACATCGTTGAAACCGAAAAATACCCAAGATCATTGAGATTTTTAAATTCCAAGAATTCCAGTCTCCCCTTTTTACAACTATTCCGAAGCGGTTTCAATTACATTTTCATAGTTCGATGCCTGGTGCCGATACGTATCGAGTATTAAAGCCTTGACAAATTCGATTTATTGCTTCCCCTTTAAATTCCCTCGGCGTTCCACCATTTTTAAAACAAAATGTCGCCTCGTAATCCTCGTACGATGGACAAACTTAGAAATTCGATTATACATCTCCAAATTGATGCACTGGTACATTGATCGCTCGACGATTTTCGTGCCAGCCAGTTTCAACCCTCTTTTCAATCCTCGGCTTCCCTGAAATTTATACCATTCCATCTAAACATATCGCGATCGTACCAACAAAACAAACACATGTATTACCAGGGTTCCCTATCAGAAGTTGAATAAGAGCGGCTGGCGCGACCTGGCATCATCAGAATCTTATCTGTTGGTAATCTCGCTTCATCGGTCCGGTATCCCGGTTCCGTACACGCGTCATACATCACCACATCACGATGCGCTATATAGCTAAACTCTGACGTTTAGCTTTTTGCTAAAACGTCAGCGGGAACACACGTACGTGTGGCGCCGTCCTTCGACCCACGCCAGGAGTCTTCGTTATATATTTCCTCCCCCTTCTTTCCCTTTCCTCTTTTCCCTCTTTTCCCTCTTTTCCCTCTTTTCCCTCTTTTCCCTCTTTTCTCTCTTTTTTATCCTCTATTCCCTACTTTTCCACTTTTCTCCTTGCTATTTCGCCCGGGTACCCCGTCGAATTCAGAGGCCTCGTTCTCTCGTGCGGAAAAGGGAGTCTTTGCCAGGGAACAGCACGTGAACGAAGAATACCACGCGATTGTTAGGCGTCCCCGATTAATCTACGACTTCTTTTCCTCCTCCTTCCCTCTTCCCCCAACTCTTGGTGGCCGTGGTCGTCCTCCATGTCGGTATAATGGTGCTCCTCTCTCCTCGTGATTGCAACGACACAAAGACACAGCTCCACTCGTGCAGACGGGCTACGAAGACCAAGGTAGATATGTACATGTAGTTAAATGGGTGAATGTGGGTGTCATCGACAGCAGCGACTATAGTCTGGTTCCTTTTCTTCTCTCATACCGTAGACGGTAATCAAAGTACCACTACTAATCTCCAGCAACAGAGAGGTATATCGGAACGGCGAATCGATTGGTCAAATCGCGTTGATTGTATCGAGAAAACGATAAAGCTAACCGTAATCATGGAAAATCGAAACATGGAATTTTATATCGCGATTTTTACCGTGCCATTAGAAGCGTGTAGCCATGGGCCAAAACTTTGCCAAATTTTTCGTGCACCGACGCATACGAACCGGGTGTACGTACCCACGGTTTGCGGTGGAACAAAAGAAAAAAAAAAGGATTAGAGAAACACACTGGCAGGAACATTTTAATCAGGATAGAACAATTTCCGGCCTGCAAGTTTTGCACACGGGACGACGTGTACGTTGGTCTTCCATTTTTTTTTCATGTGTTCTTTCTGAAAATTTTGTAGCAAAGCTTGACAAATTGAGGAACGTCGAGAGTTACCGGTACAAAGGCAAAAATTTATGCCCAGTGTGTATATATTTCAGCGCGCTAACAAACGAAAAATGTTAATCATGTCATGTTTCCATGGAACATGAAAACCAACGTCGAAAAATTACGTGTAAAAACAGCAGTTATTTCCCACTCGACCGGAACGAATTAATTACAAACGAAATGGTCAGGTTCTCGCTTAATTGCTCGATTCCGTATAAATTTTTGTTTTCACCTGTCCTTCGACCATCGCCGGTCAAGTTGAATTTTCCGCCAAAAGAAAGAACCGCAAAATGACCACTTCCGCTCAGTGAAAAATGGCAACCACGAGAGTTCCGGTACTTTTATATGAAAACTGCACGAAACAAAAAATAAATGGTATTTACTACCAGTTTAACCTTTGGCTTCATTTTTACGATGATCCAAACTAGAATACTGAGTATTTTCGATAACTGTCTTACCGTTAGTCTTCATCATTGTACGCAGACCTTATCTAACTCAGTGGCACCATAATGCATTCGTCACCGGTACAAGACTAATACACGAATCGTGTATTTATTCGACAGAATTGTTTCTTTATACGGCAAGTAAGCTGAGACGTTGGCATAATTTACAGCCGTTGCTGTCACTTTTCAAATAAACCACCCTCGAAAAATGGTTGCGATAATCGCGAAGTACCACTGTCGAAATTCGCTCGTGACAACATTCTACCGATGCACTGTTGTGTCGCGACGATCGCGTCAAATAAATTTTTAATATTTGTCGGTAAATTATGAAAGTAATTGAGTCAAAGATCCAGATTGATCGATAAAACTGTACGAATAAAAATTATTCGATCTTTGTACTGTTTTTTAATTTTTTTTTCTTTTTTTTTTTTCTACATACGTACCAAAGTTTCGTGTACAACTTTAACGTTCAACGGTTAAAATTATGATTTATCTCAGCCCTTTGTGTGTTCCTCGCTTCGTTTCAAAACGCTTTCTTGCTCGAAGAACCAAGAGGTCCACATATTTTTCTCATCTCATAACCTGCAAAACTAGCGCTGCTGTGAATGTGAAAAAGCAGGGACCAAGTATTCTTAGGAAAAAGGGAAATTAGGCAATCCAAGAAGGTCCGTCCCCGCGCAAGACATCATCTCGGCTACACAGAGGTTGACAAAGCAAGACTGTTGGCGAATGAAAAATTTCTAGACCATTCCTCATAATCAAGGACATGACTAATGGACTCGGCAAGCCATGTTTCACACACAGCCGGATAGAATGCATAGGACACGCGTGCCCTCCAGCTACGTGTCTCTTTTACCGACCGAAGTCAATAGTTCTTATTGTTTCACAGAAGAAGAGGGCGTGTAATTTTAGGTACGGAACTGTTCGTGAATATTACAGACCGGATTCACGAATATCGTGAATCAATAATATTTATTCTAAGTTTAGATAGCATGGATAATTGAAACAGGAACGGTGACCTGTCGTTGACCGGAGATCGTTGCCCGATAATCTCGAATTTTCGTTTATTCGAGGAATAATTATTAATGCAGTACGCTGGAAAGGAAGAAGTGGAAGGGAGATAGATAACTAATCGAGAATAATAGCGATAACGAATAGCGTTCAATTTTAATTGTGATAAGTTTTCCAAGAATTTAGCCACCGAAGAGTTGAAATTATTCCGAATATATTATTGAAATCGAAGAATGTTTGAAAATCTTGAAAAAATCTTGAAACATTGATGCTCCTTAAGCGCCTCGAGAAGGACTGAAATATGGAGCAGACGAGCGTAGACAATAGGGACGGGAAACGAGACGCAGAGAGAGATGCACTGATAAGAGATTTAGAAGGGATGGAATAAGAGGCGAAAAAGAATTTTTTTTTTTTTTTCGACTCATCGTTCTCTCGACCATTTATTACGATTACTGTACCATCGAAGCAACTCGTTCAATTGGATGATCAATGTTTTTGAAGCTAACTGTACGTATTGTACCAAATATATGTTAATTGTATTAAATATTGAAAAGAATATCGAGACTTTTAACCATTCGTAATCATTTCATTTTCGCAACGTAACCTGAACAATATATTTATCGTTGGACACGAACTGTATATCATTCTGATTATATCGTTTTTACGATCGACATAATTATACAGTTGTAGTAATATGTTCGTTTTGTTACGTAACGCGAATAATAGCATAGTGCACAAATAGCAAGAAAATATAACATCGATCAGTTACATCAAACTAATATATTTAGCCAGACTATGTGACGTTTATGCACCCGTAATGCAGAGCACTTTAAGCATAGCGATTGTGGACGGAAAACTCTCCCTATCTCGCTTCCTCCCTCTCTCTTTCTCTCAGTCTCAACGGAATATAGGTTGGCCATATATACACACACATATATATATATATATATGTATTTTATATATATAATATATATATATATATATTTATCCATTCGATACCATAGGCCAATTATCGAGCACTTTGCTATAGAATAAATTACAGAAGGATAAATTGCATAAAGATCATTCATTGATTCCGGTTAGTTTTTTTCCCTTCTTTTCTTTTATCGAATTATCTATGTCAAGCTTGAATAATGCATCGCGAAAAAAGATTCATAGACAAGAAACGTAACGTAAAGGAGTCAGCGCTGTGCAAGCTTTAAAGCCCAAAACTGCTTCTCTCGGCGGGTATTACAGTTTATGAAATCAAGAGGATCAACGCGGCCTGAAAAATGAATTCTTATCGTTAACGTCGCTCGAAAGCGTGTCTTTTTTCACGAACGATATTTCTCGAATTAAAGCGCTTTTCACCTTCGACGCGTTTCGCGTTTACAGCTTAATTATTGTTCGCGCTTGCGTTATACGCGTTCTCCAGTAACGTAAATATTTAATTAAAGAAACATTGTTTATTTGCTTCTCTAGGCGTCGACGAACCGAACAAACGTATCTCGCTTGCGGCTGAATAAAAACACATGCATTATTAAACAGGATGGGCTCGTTCCCCTCCGACGAAAGTAAACGAGTCGTTTGCACGATTCGATAAAACTTGATCCAACGGTTTGTACCTCTTTAACACCATCACGATTACTCTGTCATACGATGACGAGTTTACCAAGCGACAATAATTTAACAACGACGAACAGGTACCAAGACGCGATGCAGTACGTAACAGGAGGAAAATTATCGCCTTGACGCCAATTTCAATCCTGACAAAGCTTTGTTGGCAACGTCAGTATATTCGGGCATCCTTAAGCTCGAGACACTTCCGAGACAAGAGTAACAACTGTTTCCGTATCTACGTAGCACTGACTATTCGTCCTACGAACGTATTCGTTGCCGCCTCGAGAGAGGAACTCGTCAAACGAACATAATCTTTCCTCCCCGAAGGTAGTAACCGTCCATCGCCGATTCTTTCTTAAACTGCCCTATAGTTTTAAACAGGTTTACCACCCTCCGAAAACTTTACGACGCGAAGAAAAAGCCAAGGTCTTTATCGTAGGAGGTCGATCGTCTTTCCGAACGCATACTCGCTAGACCAAACGATATAACGGTGAACAGAAAACGATTAATGGTAGTATCGATTATCCGTCTATCGGTCGATAAAGCGAATTTCGATATCTAAAATGTCTCCCAGACGAGCATTGAGAAATTAACTTCCGACAAGAAGCGAGAATAGAGCCAGTTTGGAAATAAAATGCAACGATGACCGCTTAAATATTAAGCTTCCGAAAAATGAATTCGTCGACGGATCGAACATCGCTCGATCGATCCGAGCAGTTACTTGACGAATCAAACATACGGTTTCAAATATCGGTATAGTAATCCTTTTTCCCAATATATTAAATTACCATTCAGCAAATGTAATATAATTAATTTCCACGAAGTAAGTAGCATAGCGCTCTTGTTGGTGCGGGTTATCCGACAGATTTCAATACCGATTTCCACAAAAAACGGGAATAGGTATGAAAAATTTCATTTCATTTCATTTCATTTCATTTCATTTCCTTTCATAAATTTTACGTATCTTTTTTTTTTAAGAAAGAATTTTTTTTCACCTCTTTGCAAGCAACATATATATTTGTATATGAAATTATATTCAGATTTTGTACTAATTGTAAGAAAAAATTTAACATTAAATGTAAGTAAGAAACAAAAGAATTTTTTTACACGAAACGAGGGTTTTAACTAGTGTACAGAGAAAAAAAGAAATATATCATAAAGGCTAGCGAATATTCAAAGTGTCAAACGACCAAAACGAAACGTTTTCGCCAGATAGAAAATATTCTGGTGGATGTTGAACATGGTGGTATACCGGGGGGAGACGTGTACGCATCGTCGTTTTTAACAGAGGGTCGCGTATCGTAAAATGTCGACGCGATGGAAAAGGGAGTACCGTGGATAATAGGGCGGGTGTGTATCAGTCTCTGCGATAAGTTATTGCTGAATCAGTCGTCGTTCCATGCTGGGATCAATTCCGTCGAAATAAAGGCAGAAACATCATCAACGTAGCTTCGCTGGAGTGTCGAACTACGATTTGTTTCGTCAGTCTTTTTTTTTTTATTTTTTTTTTTTTGTGGAAAAATCGTCAGGATTTCCGACTGTAATTTCGATCGATCGAAACGAGCGTTTTCTCCCCATCCCCGTGTTTTTTTTCTTTTCTTTTTTTAAGGTACATTGAAATGCGAATAANTTTTTTTTTTTTTTTGCACCCTCAACGACTCATTCTATTGATACAAGAACAAATCAATATTTCTCATTGTTTTTATACATACGCATCGAGTTTCCATCGAACGCTAATATAAAACGCGAATAAACAAAGATACGTTTAGCGGATAAAAATATAGACTATTGTTTTATCAAAGAAAAGAATTTTCTATATCCATAGAATGGTTCTTTTCCAACTACCATCTTATCAGAAGTTTGTTGCTCCTTCTTGGAAGTTCTATTAGTCGAACAAGTTTACATCCATAACTCTGAAACACCCTGTATGTATCGGGTCTCACAGCGGGCTTCCCTATACGGTATACGGCAATGGTGGTGTACTGAAAACTGCAAGTAGATATATATTCTTTGCCCGCCATCTCTGGAGCTCACCATCCCTACAACTGGCGCCCTTACCCTGGTGAACACGAGTATTATCGTTTAATGGAGATTGGCAATTCGCGCGGCCAGGGTAACTTGAAAATTATTTAATTAGAAATTCTTGTTGCTAGGAATTTTACATATAGCCCCGTGGTATAAGTACACAAACTAAATGTGTACTTTGCGCTAAGCAGCGATGGATTTGACTACTTCAAAATCTGCTCCCTACTCCACCACTTCGTCTCGTTCGAAGAATTCGAAGGTCTGTCGCATTAAGCTCCATGTTTCGTGCAATTAAAACCTTTTCCGCTTCCGCTGCGTTGGTTGTGCTTAATTTGAATTCAAGCTCCCACCAATCTATTGGGTGTTTCATAGCTAAGGTACGAAGATAAAAGATCATAGTTGGTATGTTTGGTTCTTAGACTAGTTAAGAACACATGACCAACTATACAACGATATAGCGTTATAAACGTGTAATGTTCTCTTTCAGCAGACTTGGAAGGCGCTAATTCTTGATTAATTTATTGAACAATTTTCCTATGGAATATTCTCGGACGGCTCCGATGAAAGAAAATTAATCCGTTGTTCGAGAATAATAAGGTATAATGAAATCTATTGGTAGTTCATTATTAATTCGCCATGAAGAAGTTCAATCGAGTCCCTTCGACGTTGGAAGTTTTCTTTGATTTCATGTTGTTACAAATCTTTTCCGATGACTTGGCAATTACGCAGGAAAATACATAATTTTCTATGGAACGGAAAATCACAAGTTCGATGGTAATCCGGTAGCTTTTTTATTTACTACACGAACAGTTGAAAGACGATATGGAACAGGGAGGGTAGTGAAAAGAACGAGGGGGAAAATTTGCCGATTTCCGGGGCAGGACACCGACCACCAGTCCAGAAATTAGATTAGCAGATTAGCGAGCACCACATCTGATATACGATTAGCGGTTTCTCTCTCTCTTCTCTCTCTCTCTCTCTCTCTCCCATTTTCTCGCTCTTTCTGTGTCGTTTTACTTTTACATTCCAATTTCATTCCGGTTTCCTGTTCGAAATTGTAATTGTAATAATTTCTCGTTCGTACGGGTGAGCGCGTAATGCCCTTGGGAACCAACGTTCGAGTTGTCTAATTATATTTGTGTTAAACAATTTGGCTGGCAGATCGAAATTTGTCCACTTACTTCAATAGTAATTTAATATTTAAATTTGATGCTTGAAAAAAATTGGTTAGATTCAGTAGAAGAATTGTGTTTTATTATTTTTGTGTCTTTCCGTATTAAATTTAAATTATAAATAATGTGTCAAAGAGAAGGAACGATCCATCAGCGAGTATTCGCACTTAGTAACAATTTCAAACCAAAGTTTCGACGATTTATTCGTCAATCTCTTGGAAATCTCCAGGTATCACGATTTCCCCATTGCGAAAAGTCGTCTGCGAAACGTATTCCCATCTCCCAGATACAGTCCATATGCAAACGACGATGCAGTTTGTTTGGATCTGTTCCATCCAAACAGCCGTATCCGTACATCCCCACAAATACAAACACACGTAAATATATGTATATACATACAGGATCCCAGAGGTGTACGGCAATGCGAAGTCGGTTTACCCCGGTCGAGTCTCTTATCCATGGAGGGAAAGGCAAAACATTGTGAGAGGATACATATGTTCCATGCAAGCGGCCAGTAATCGATCATGGAAATCCAGTAAAAAGTACCGGGAATGTGTCTGGCCCATCGGTCTTCAAGTGTCAAACGAGAATTAATAGTTGGCCAAAGTAACGTACAATGTGTACTAGGTTGGCTGGTACATGATGAATAAAGATAAACCCGATGGACGAATCGCTTCATCGACGATGAAGAAACAAAGAAGAAAAAAAAGATGATATTATAGAGAGAAGAAAGAAATAAAAGATGGAGGGTAGCGCGTCGCCTGAAAAAAGATAAAAAAGGAAATTAATAATCGGGGTGGGTCACACGATGGCTGTGGCCATGGGATGGAGGTGGAGTTGGTGGAAAATTTAACCTGACCTTTTTGAAATTCTAATTTCGTTGAAAGCACTTCGAAGCAAGCGGATTTTCATTTTTTCCCTACCCCCTCTGTCTTCTCCCCATCCTTTCTTCTTTTTCTTCTTTTCCTTCTTTTTCTTCTTTTCCTTCTTTTTCTTCTTTTTTAGCACCCTATTTTCTCTTTTCTTTTGCTCTTCACTTTGTTCTTCTTTTTTTTCTGTCGCTCTCTATATTTGGCAAGTAGTAGTAGTAGTAGTAGTAGTAGTAGTAGTAGTAGTAGTAGTAGTAGTAGTAGTAGTAGTAGTAGTAGTAGTAGTAGTAGTAGTAGTAGTAGTAGTAGTAGTAGTAGTAGACGCGAAAGACGGAAATAAACGCTTTGACGAGCGATAGCCCCGGCCGGCTTCCTCCGCTAAAAAGATTAATGAGAAGAGATCGTTTCCGGGACTTCAATTTTATTAAAGGTGGTTCAAAGGGAATCTCTCAATACGATGTATTCGTTGATCTTGTTCGTTGATGGATTTAAAGCGGAACGAAGGCGAAGAAAGGAGTGGAATGTAAAAAGGGAAATCGGGCCGGTGTTGTATCTCGAACAGCAAAGAAAATCCCAGCATCGTACAGGAAATGCAGCGTAGACAATGCGTGGACAGAGTCACCGCATAAGATATGTTGTGTTCTTTGCAGGTGAATCGAGAACTCCGCGACTATCGATAACTGTATTGAAAAGGTTGAAGAGCGCGTAACTGTTAACATTTTCAATTATTCTTCGCGTCCTTGCATGTCAATGCTTGGAGATGTGTTACGAGGTTTGTACTTAGTTACTACAGTTTGTTATTGTTCTTTTTTTTTCTTTTAAGAAAAATCATCGAGATAATTAAAAAATACAGTGACACAATTGTTGCAGATCGTGGGAAACAGGCAATGCTTCATGGTAAATCAACAAAAACGCTGTCAGAATTAATGAAGAGGTGATAACAGTTAAGTGTCTTATAAAATTTAAGAGTTTATCGCGTTCTCCGAAATTATTCGGTTTTTCTTCCGTTAAGTGCCATTTCATTGCATTGAATATATATTTTTTTAATTGTACTTTTTTTCGAGAATACTTGAAACATTTCAGAAGCGAAAAAGCTACCACAAGCACGCTGATAGCTTCAAAAATAGGATCTAAGCGTCGAAAATAATTTAACAAAATAGACGTTGTATCTTATACGTCGCGAATTCGATCAACGATTTCACGCGATTCTTGTTTTACTGATTATCAGTTTCATTTCTCAATCCGATAAAATAATACTACGCGCTAGAACTCTCGAGTACACTGCAACGGACTGAAAAAGGAACTTCTCGCCGGCGAAGCGAATAAATAACGAGGAATCACGATAGCTCGCAAATAGGTGAGGAACATAGAGGTAGAACCCATCGATACAGAGGAAGAACGATACTAAACACGCCTGCGGCGACGGAGCGTGAAGTTTCTAACAATTCTCATTTTATGTTCTCCAGATTCCGCTGTGTCGTCATTTCTTTTCCGTCCAAATGCTCTGTGTTCATAATTCTCGTAGCCGCAATAGCTCCTTTGTCCCTATTCGCGTATCCTGGCCACAAAGCGAGCTACCTTTCGCTTTGATTGCGAAGTATCCTCTAGTTCGGCAACTTCACCGGGCTTCTTCTTCTTCTTCTTCTTCTACTTCTTCTTCTCCTTCCCTTTTTGCCAGCAAGAAGGCTGCTTTGGATTAGTAGTTTTCTGTTGATAATTCTTTCAGCGAATTTTTCGCAAGATATTTCATGTATTGTACATATTACTATGACGCAATGGTAATGTGAAAATGTTTGCGATTAAATTGAATCTCATGCGAGCTTCGTTATAAATTCGGCAAATTGTTAGATATATATAATTTTAGTTAATTTTCAGGGGATACCGAAGGAAATTCAGAGAGGGAGGATGAGGATAACAAAGGATACCGAAGTATGGAGGATGAGAATTAATAAGCGATCCCGTTTCGGGAAACTTTCTAGTCCTTTAAGAACATTCGGACAGCGTAACACGAAGGAGGCGCGATGCTCTACGCTGCGACGATGCGGGATGCACCCGGCTCCAGTGTCTATTATACAAAGCTGCCTCGAAAACTTGAGGAGAGAAAAACATAAAAAAAGACAGACAAAAATGCAAGGAGGAAAGAAAGAAAGAAAGAAGGAAAGAAAGAAAAGGAGGAAAAAGGAACAGAAAGTTTTCATCGCGCGAGCGAGAGGTCTACTTGTTCGCTCGCTCGCTTCTGCAAAGATTTACGCCTGGCCGTCTGTAATTTAATACAGGATACTTTGCCCAAGTTCCTCCGAGAGTTACCTGTTCTGTTCGCGCGGCCCGCGGAACGTGAGCTGACTTTGTGTCTCGGCATATCGTAGGAAAAGAAATAAAAGAGTAGCCTATAGATAGAAGAAGACTATGAAACGATGGAGGAAGTGGGAAAGGCGTGAAAGAGAATCCAGCTTATGCGGCCCGCGGTGTCGTTATTCACCGAGCCGGCTCGAACATCTAATTACGATGAAAGAGGCTGTCCACGTAGCGGGGACTCGATGAAAAATTCAATATGAAACTGTAAGCGGGAGCTCTGTCTTTCTCCACGGATTATTATCGGTGGCCCAGCCGCCTCCTCTGCCTCCAGCAGCGGTGATTTATAGCCGGGCCACACGTAACGCGCATCGGCTGAATAATTTTCTCTATCGGGCCTGGCTCTAATGTACGATACTTTCCCATTCTCATCGATCTCTAAGTGTCAAACTGATATTAGAATCACCGGAGGAATCCAGTGGCGTACGATGTCTTATCGAGTTCTCGTCGTTGAAATTGATTGACAAAGAAAACCCAGTCGTCGCTGGTGGACAGTTTGATGTTTCATCGAATTGTTTCGAGAGGTATATTTGGCGAAACAATGGTCGAGATAATTTAATCAGGAGATAGAATATTATGCGTGTATCGTTGTTAATGGTATTGGTAGATCGGTAGATCGGTAGAATGTAATTTCAATGAACCTATCTTTTTTTCAAGAGAAGCTTCAACAAGGGTGTATATACGTTACCCCGATGACACGAATTGCCGAAGCATACTGCCGAGTCGACACGAATTTCCACCTCGAGACGATAGTACTTTCTAAGAGGAAAATCAAAGGAGAAACGACCGTGGAAAGCTTTCGACCACCTACAGGAGACTCCCTAGTCCAATAAAACAAATCCTCGATCAAATCCCGCATCCAGTCTGTCGAGTAAGTTTCCTTGCGCGCACTAATGATCCCCGAATCTTCACAAAAGACTCGGTTCGCACTCTCGTTTTCCTTTGCCTGTTTATCTCGCAGCAGCATCGGACAGGAGACGAGAAAGATTAGACATCCCTGTTATGACGCGAAGAGAAATAGAAGGGAGAAATAGAATCAGACTTCTTTTTTGCAAGTAAACTTGGTTAGCATAGGAACGATCTGCAAAGGACACACGAATCTTCAACGAAACGGAAAAATGAGGAGACAAACTTCTTCTGGCTGACATGGGAAACGAAGCTGTGCAAGCGCGACGATAACGTCACGGAATTTTCACGTCGCGGCTCTTAATAAAACTTACGAAACGTACGAAACGTAATAAACGAGCGACGTGTATAGGTTGATACACGCGGCTAGGCGACTGACCTACTTTTTGCAAGATGTATGAATATTAGTTTAACGAACTCTCGTCGCAACAAAGATACATGGCGTTCTTTCTTTCTGCTCTCTCTGTAGGTATAGTTACATATACGTATCGCGACTCACACGCCTAGCCTGCATGAATTTTTTCCCTCTTTCCATGTTAAACGAGTCGCCTCTGATCTGGACCTCTAAAATAATCAACTGCCTTATTTTCGTAGCTTACACGAATACTCTTGCGTTTTGAACGTACTAACATGCGAGAGCTCGTCACGGATTGGACGATGTTGATATGTATCCAACATATAAGAACCTATACAAAACTTAAAACAGTGCTGAAACATCACTAACAATAAGACAGACGTCACTTTCAGCCTGCCAAGTCCCTTGGACACTGAAAAGCGGATCAACGCGGGTCAGAGTAATAATTCATGCGGAATACATCGGAAACGGTCGAAACGTCTGAATCGCATATCCGGCCGAAATGGCCGGATGCGAATCGGGTGTCAGCTCTGGGAATCCAGCCGGTCGATCGGTCGATTATACACGCCGTAATAGAGCGTCACGCAGCTACGAGAATCCGTTGTGTACCAGCCGGCTTCGAGCTGCCTCGAGATGTGTCGAACCAGAAGCTTCCACGCCATGCGCCACGCTTCAGGATTTGCGAGTGGACACGTGTACACAACTACTCTTTGTCACCGTATTCTCGGCATGGTATTAACTTGGCGTGGAGTCAACCCCTTCGGATCGCAGTAGATGATTAAGGCTGACTTTCAGAAATTTGAAGAAGCAGAAGTTATTAAAGAGCGATGGCTTTCCAATGACAGAAATATAGAGTGACGCAAAGGTAACGCAATCCAAAATTTAAATCTTATATAAAAAAGTTTATCGAAAACTGTCACTGTGTGGTGCTGAGTTCCAGAATCCTGAAATTCTGGAACATATTGATCTAGACTGATCATCGATCGACAACTGAGTGGATACCAATTGAATTATTATTTTTTTTTTTTCAGATAAAAAACCCTGCTGATAAAATGTTGGTGACAGCTCGGTTAGTTAACGATACAATCGCCTGGATATCCATATATGTACCATCCATCATTGGTAAAAGCGAATTCTGAAGAACCAGCAAGAATATTCAGACGGAAGCGTTTCAGCTGCCGCCCAGCAGGAAACGGTTACAGGACAATCAGCGCAATCTTTGCTTAATTACGAAATGATTTCTCCGGTAGTTCGCACATAGCCTCTCGAAATCGATTCGTGAGCATCGGGTTGGCGCTTTTCAATTAAAAGTTTTTGCCAGCGGGACAAGCGCCTGAACGCTTGTAAAAGGTAAAAGTGTCGTTCCGCGCTATATACAGCATCCAAAGAAGATTGTGCAATTAATTCAATCCCACGTTTATATTATTCAAAGATCAAAGTATCCAAGGATAACGGGTTAAAACATGTCCGCGTTGAAGCAAGAATTTATGAGGTAGCAACGGTTATCTGTTCCTATGCAACGACACGGAGACCCGCTAACAGCCGCGGCAATCGTGGGGAAAAGATACGGGGGCGCACAGTGTTTTAACTCGATTGAGAATTACCGGCGTGAACACATGTACACGTGTATCCCCTTGTTGCGCGTTCACCGCGACCATTAAAGCCGCGGCTTTAACTGACCCCAGCGGAGTTTCGTCGATATATTTTCCGTGGAGGCTAGTAAACGCTGCAATAAGTCGCCTTTGGATCAGTCGATTGACCAATTATGTTTCTGAACCACTTGGACGAACTCGTTGTACCAGGTCTCGTTGTAACTGGTTTCGTACCTCTACTTGAAATTATGTTCATGATTCCTAAGGTGTCTTGATGCTGTTATCGACTCAAGATTTTCATGATTTTCATGAAGAACGAAGGACAAAGTAAATGGTAATTTATTCTGAAGAGATTATTATGGAGCATCGAGGGGCACTTGGTGACAACGATGTGACAAAGAGCAATATACATTGAATGGAAAACAAGTAATGTTTGAGTAATGTAGATAAGGTAAGACAGATTATTACTGTTCTACGCACTCCTTGCCACGATTGTTATCACAATTTTTTCAATTTATAGTTAAACTACTGACGCCTCTAAACTTAAAACCATTGCAATAATCCCGTTCCTCAACGAGGAATTCTACTCTATCCTTGCCTAGTATATACTGAGTAAATACATAACAAGAAGAGGAAGGGATACATTTCTCCTGATACCTCAGCTTTCGATCATCAAATCCTCCCATCGCTCAAACTGGAAAGCAATCAATCATCTAATCAACAACTCGAACTCTCTCGCAATGTATGAAGGCACCCTCAGAGTTCTTTCCTGAAGGTTGGATATCGTGGAATTTCACTAAAGGCCAGCCTCGTTTTGTCGAGAGAGAACTGCAGAAAAATACAGGGTAACTCGATCCCATGAAGGATCGAACAAAGCGGCGCTATTCGCGGTGCACGGGAAGGGAATGAGCTGTTCGATATCCTTTTTTTTTTTACCGGAAACGGGTCCGCGTACCGGTGGCTGGTCGCGAGAGTTCTTATTAAAGCAAGCTACGATGTAATTCTTTGCGATCCGCCCTTCAAAGGGCGGCCAACTATAACGATTTCATTAGACCTAGCTTGCAATGCAGAATTCCCATGCATCAGTCATTTCTGCGAATCATTTTATTCGAATCCTTCCTTGGTTCATGGTCATTGAAAATGTGATCGGGCTCCTGCCTCAGGGTTTCTTCTGATAATTCTCGTTTTCCGCCTCNGGAAGGGAATGAGCTGTTCGATATCCTTTTTTTTTTTACCGGAAACGGGTCCGCGTACCGGTGGCTGGTCGCGAGAGTTCTTATTAAAGCAAGCTACGATGTAATTCTTTGCGATCCGCCCTTCAAAGGGCGGCCAACTATAACGATTTCATTAGACCTAGCTTGCAATGCAGAATTCCCATGCATCAGTCATTTCTGCGAATCATTTTATTCGAATCCTTCCTTGGTTCATGGTCATTGAAAATGTGATCGGGCTCCTGCCTCAGGGTTTCTTCTGATAATTCTCGTTTTCCGCCTCTGCCGAAGGAGGCCAGCTTGATTAATTTTAGTATTTGTAGTAATTATGAATTTTTTAGAAAAAAGGTAACAAAGGTCTTCTAAACTAAGACTTTTTATAGTTTTTTCTGTTAAACTTGGGATTCCCACGGTTGATAGCTATTTAACAGAATGCGTTCCAGAGAAAAGGAATAATTATCAATGACGGTGAAACAGCTCCCCCGGTGAAAAAGTTCCAAGACGAGGCATTTCGATAATACGGTCACAGACTCGCCGCGCTGGATTTCTATGCACAATAAACGCGGGCACAACGAGTTACCGCAATGGTGCCGTTTCCTGTTGGAAGCGTTGACCAGGGTATCGTAAAGAAGTTCCGAGAAGCCTTGAAAATGTTCACTGGGTAGCGATTTCTTCCCTCTGTGTTGCTGAAAGAAATTGAATCTACAGTTTCGCGCGTAACACCGTGGTCTGGCTATGTTCAAGCTCGCTGGACATCTTGAAGCCATTAAAGAGGTCAATGAGCTAATAGAATCATAAGAGCTGGCGGGTCTATTGGAACGTTCGGTCACTTTTCCTGCCACCGATAATTTAAGATCAATTATTTTCTTTAAATCATACTTTTAAAAAGAAGGCTTTAATTTTCAGTGTATTTGAATTTCACAAACTATTCTTTGTTACTTAAAAAACGAATACACATATTCTCTTCTTGGAATACTCCACGTGACTACCGAATTTCTGATAGAGTACCATAGTTGTACGTCCACGAAAGAAAACCATTTCTCAGCGGAATCTTTGAACGGTACCGATAGTAGAAGAAAAGAAGAGAAAAGAAGAGAAAAGAAGAGAAAAAAAGAGAAAAAAAGAGGAAAGAAAGAAACGTTAGAGAAGTTCCGCAGAAACGTAATACGTCTGGCGAAGATTAGTCGGATAAGAAGGAACTGTCAAGACGTCCACTTCGCGAGATAAGATTCGGCAGGGACGCTTTGAAGGCTTTCGTATCGGTAATACAACTTTAACCAACTGGTCGTGCAGCATTGAATCGCTCAATTACCAGGCTCGGGTATAAACCGCGCAACGAACCGCCTATGCGGCGAAAAAGAAATGGGAAAATCGACTGACTTCGAGTTCTTGCGAGGCGATTGTTCCCCTTGCGAACGATTGATTCTTTTCCTGTCGATTCTTCTACCGTATTGGCAACTTCTATAAATTCTCAATGCTTTAAATCAGTCTAAGGATTGAAAAATTAAAAGAATATATTTATTTATCGTTGAACCGAGGATTTTGATTCACGAGAGAATTTAATGATGAGAATTTGTTGATTCGCGAATGAATCAAACTTAGTTTTAGAAGTGACACTGACGATAACTAGAGTTTTGCCTTTGCTTTGGATTAATAGTAACGAATAAGGGAGACCTTGTCATTGTACGGAACCAATTATTCGAGGCGTATTGTGTTGAGCAATTATCGTGCAAGCGGTAATTTGCTTCCACGAAGAATGATGTGTCCTCGTTGGATGCAATTGCCATAGAAGATTCAGTGTATGTAGGTAAAAAGCGTCAAGATGTTACCAAGATGTTAAATTATAAGAAGACGTTTTTAATTTCTAGCCTGTTAAACCAGCTGCTAGTCGCATCTTCGTCTCGGAAGGAATCTAATTAGCCTCCTCAGCGCAGCAAGTTAATTCGCGAAAGCAAATATGCCTATTGTCCGGAATTGAATAGTTCGTTAAATCTTCATAGGGAATCGAGGAATGCAGAAAGTAACGCCATAAAGATTTATAGTTCCTGAATTGACGAGGGAACACTATACCGTGGAACGTAAATTCCATCGTGGAAACTCGTACAGGAATAGAAGAATTCATGCAAACTGTTGGCAAACACCGGAAACGAGAATCTGAACAAGATTAGGCTAGTTTCCAAGTCAGTCCTATGGACAGTCGTGCCGTGCAACACTTTGCCGGCGACTGGTCTCTAATGATCGCTAGCATTTGTCGAATTTAATTCCGGATACTCGATCCCTAAATGCCTAGGGGCGAGACGAAAGCCGCCTGCCATTGGAATCGATTCGAACATATCCTTGCCGAAGTTCGAGGGGTCAGATAGTTATCGGAAACGCGACTAAAAACGGTAGTAGCCATAGGAGACAGGAATGAAATACTATCTTGACCCTATTTACGAGCCAATCCATCCGCCGATTCTTTACCAATGAATTGCCAACTTGCAGTGGTGCGTAGTAAGTTTCTTTTATCGCAGTTAAATATATAATAATTTGACAGTTTGTCGCTTTAATTAAATTATAATTCGTAAACTTTTTCACCGATCCAAGTCCTTTTGTTTAAACTTCTGTGGAAAATTATTCGCAGACTAGTCATCACTGTTATGGAAAATGAATTAATCAGGTTGATTCAGCAACTGACAGTGAGAACATTGATGAAGCGTACGTCAGCAGGTTGGAAAATAATTAGCGGAGTCGGTGCGTGTACGGCATGCGAAGAAGAGACTGACAGGCAGGGTCAAGAAACGGCCCGTTAAAGGCACGCTGAAAATCTCACGCTCGCGTGTATACGTCGCGCGCGACGTTAATACATTTTCAGATAACCGTGCTCGCTGTTCTCCTAACCGTAACAAACCGGTGCACCTCTGTTTCTCTCTGTGCGAACAAAACGACGCAGCAACTAACCCTTTTACGAATTTTACAGCCGTTCCGTGAACGTGTTCTTTCGTAGAAAGCCTTTAAACTTTGAATGCTGATTCCTAGTGGCGAGATTTTTACGCGAACAACAAGATACGGTCAGGAAAAATAAATTGTGTGCGAATGAAGAACATGCTTCCTGTTTAGCGACATCGTTAAAAATTATGACTATGAATTGGAGAATGATCTATGAGTTGCAAAACTAAAGAAGGTATGAAAATAGATAAATGTAAACAGTATTTTTTTACACCATATCGTTTAAAAAATAAAAGACTAATTTCCTTACAGAACTAATCTTGAAGCATTCAACGATATTAAAGAACATCTTGAGAATAATAATTTTCTCGCTGAAAAATCATTACAATCACTTCCTCGCACACAACTACAATAAGCATAGAAAGCAACGCAGGAGGTCTTGAAGCTCAAGTAACGATTGAAACCCGTAACAGTCCACTGCCACGGGCTTCGTTACGATGAAATAACATACGCCGAGTATTTTCAATTTCGAATATCATTTCACGGCATGTTGCCCGGTCGCGAGATACACATTTCTCGTGTGCACAGGTTGATGCAGTTCAACGCGCAAAAGGTTCCCTTTTCTACGTCTCCGACACATTCCGTTCGTCTCCATTTTAGGCAAGAAATAATCGAAGCATTCTTTGCTTTGATAAAAATCAGTCGTCAAGAAATTTACGGATAAACCTCTGATAAAAAATAACCGCGATGGTGAACGCGCACAACTTGATCAAGCCTCGACGATCTTGGCCCAATATATTTCTTTTATTTCTGTCCCTTATTTCTCTCTCCCTTTTGGTTTGCAGTTGCGCAATCTTCTCCGTGCTTTGAACGGTCTCGTTTCACCGTCTGCTCCGCTCCTTCGAGCAGATTTATTCTATTTATTCGCTCGACCTCGAGGGAAGTCGGCCGATTACGTCGAAATTCCTTCTTCAAAACCCTCCAAGCTGACCCCTTTCCACTCTCTCTACCTCTACCTCTTTCATACTCTCTCTTGCTCCCTCTCTTTCTCTCTTTCTCTCTTTCTCTCTTTCCCTCCCTTCCTCTTCTCCAGCCAAGCTTCGAGTGTTTACTCGCGTGTTCGAGTTCTGTCAGTATCACACGCTCTCCGCCAAACAAATCGATCGCCTCCTATCGCCGCCTCTTTTCGCCGATTTTCGCCCGTCTTTCGACTCGACCGATCCCCCGGGACTATATAGTAGAACTTGTGGGGGAGAGCCGAGGATACAGAATCGTGAGATCGACTCGAAGCTTGAACACTTTGAGCTTTCTCGTTCTTGTAACCCAACGAGTTACAAGAACTTTTAGTTACGTTTTCTCACGGAACCAACAGGGTTCGACCAAGGTCTTATGTTAAAGAGAACGACGGAATTAGGCGTACTTACATGTCCAAGGATCGGCCACGTTGAACGACCGGCCTAGGTACGAAGTGTTCGTCGCCTGGTGCGAGGAGAGCCGGCTTGGCAACCGATGGAGCCGCGCGTGTAAACGTCCTTCGACACAACGTGCACGATTATCCGGGCCTCACAGCCGCGTCGTCTTCCCTTCTATTGCGGCGTCGCACCTCGTCATCCCGTCGTCACTTGCCCACGCAGAGATTCTTCCTCACTTTCCACTAAAAGTCCCAAGAATTTTCCCTCGATACACAGAAATATAGAATATCCTTTTATCTTTCTTTCAGGGTTGATCAACCAACGAATCGATGAAAACGTCGACCAGGGTGTCGCGTTCCAAACGAGCCCCCTCTGCTTCCCACGATCAGCCTTGTCCGCCGCTGCGTCGGGACACGAGAAAACGGAGGGAGGAAGGGTGGCGAGACCGCGATGAGAGGCAGGTCAGTGCGTCGCCGGAGGATGCAGCTTGACGAGGCCAGCGACGTTGTCCGAACTGTAATATCAACTTCTGCACCGGAGCAATCAGTCACACACACGATCCTCGTCGGCAAAGATGGTAAAGCGGGTGTAAGTACAAGTTCACTGTGAACGCGTCGAACGACGAGGGCACCAAGAAGAGAAACGAAGCAGCGGACGAACAAACGTACGAACGAGGCGACTGAAAGCACCGGAGAAGGAGTAGGAGTAGTGGGAAGAAACAACGGCGAAGAGGGGTGTACCAAGCGATGGTCCAGAGTGGGGTACGGGGGACGATTTGGGTGGCGGGCGACGACTGGGGGTGGCTCCGAAGCCCGGTGGTTGTGCTCTTGCTCTTGCCTGCCTGCCTGCCTGCCTGCCTGCCTGCCTGCCTGTCTGCCAGTCAGCTTTGCCTGCTCGAAGGTTTGCCTGGCTGTCTGGTTGCTTCCTCGCCAGCTAGCTCCCTTTTGCTCGCCTCACCTTTGCCACTATGTCTCCACTCTCTTTCTATCTGTCTCTATTACTCTTCTTCCCTCTCTTTCGTCTCTCTCTCTCTCTCTCTCTCTCTCTCTCTCTCTCTGTCCGGTGTGTATGTACGTGTACGTATATGTCTCTTTGGCTGCGCAGGACCTGCCGCGCGACCCGGCCAAACCCAGAACCCGGCGTGTAGGTACCGCGGGCTCGCATTCGAGCTCCAGCCACCCCAGCTGCTCTATCCCCACCAAACCAGTCGAACCCCCTCGGCACAGTGATGTGTCGAGCGGCCTCCAGGCCACGCCGGAATCGAGGGATTCGGTAAACTGTAGGATTTCGGTACTGCCTATTTTGCGAATTCTTCAATTGTTTATAAATTTGATACATTGATAATCTTAAATTAGTAATTCGTTGTAATAATTTATGGTTCGATGACTCATAATTTAGTCTAGAATTATAGAAGGATCATCTGTTAAGGACTTTTAAGAAATTTTTAAAACGATATTTTATAGATTTCATATGGTTGGAATTAAAGATGTAACTTGAAGGTTCCTTCAGGAAGAGCAATTTACCGCTGAATCTGTACGATTTACCTTGAAAAGCGGCGGAGTGACGAGTGATGGAGGCGAGTGGACGATTAACGATGAGCTTGCGGCAATAGGTGCGTATTGTAGCAGGGAATATTAGTAAAATTTTATTTCGAGCACGAGAAAATCGGCTATTACACTCTCGGAGGGAAGAGAAATGGTCGAGGTTGCTCGAGGAGAAGACGTTGCTCGTCCTACTTTTCCTTCTCTGCTCTCTGTTGCTTCTTGTTTCTCACCGACTGAACCATTCTCTTCTCCAATGGCCTGCAATCAAATACGTACGCGTAAATGGACCATTTCCAGTTGAACCGAGAATTTTAGACCGTTCGAGGCGAGCATTACTAGAGATAATTAAAAGAAAACCACGACACCATCGATATTCGAGCGAGTTGGCGAGTATTAGACGCAGAAATTCTGTTGGCAAGAGAGAAAGAAGACGTGGCTTTCTCGTGGTTGATTAATTAAGAAGAATAATCGTCCGATCGAAGAGATAACAATTACCGATATCAAAACGACGTTGATAAAACGTCGTTAAACGATTCGAGCGGGAATTATCGATTGCAACCCGCGGCAGTTCGCTTCTCTTGAATTAGTTAGAAAACAAGCCACAAAGCTGGGCTTCTCTCGTCTGTACACCCTTCGGCCCCCCCCCCTTCTCCTCCTCTGCGATGCTAAGTAATTACTGCGTCGCAAATGAAATGTTACTTGTATAAATAAACCGTTACCGGAAGCCGTCTGACCCGACGAACGAAAATGATTCGATTTGCGAGACTTGCGTCTTCAAACTCGAGTACCAAGTCTATCGAGTCGCAAATGTTACCGTATAGTCACTCTTACGGTTCTAGTATACGTCGAGAGTAATTTGTACCGGATATCGGATGATCTTAAACAAGCAACATTTCGAAATGATAAAGTGGTACCACGAAAAAAGAGAACAATCGTTGGAGACATCCACAGGGTTGATGGTTTTAAAAGCTAGCGCCACGTTGTGTATCTTCGCGAACATGGAACAGTTAACAGGGCAAACAGAGGGTCCTAACAAATCTGTATTTACACGAGGGCGAAAGATATCCTCCACCGTTTCAGGCGTTTAATAATTTATCGTGCGAAGAAGCGGAGCTGACGCAAGGCCGGCCGTTATTTCGCCCGCGACAATGCCACAAGATTGTCCCGCTTCGAAGAGACCGCATAATGATACTAAATTTCATGCGACGAGGCTAGTACTCGAAGCGTGCCAGTGTTTTTAGAAGCCTCCATTAAAAGTATCCGCTGAGTGTACGGTTGTGCGAGATCCAGACTGTTCTCTTAATTGCGCGTCGATGCTTCGGAATATAAATCTTGCAACAAGACGGGTAGTCGAGTCTCCTGTCTGGATTCCAATGTTGTTTTCTTGCTTCTCAATGAACACAATGAATAACAGACGTCCATAAATGGAAAACGAATCGAGTTAAGCCACAGCAAAACATACATACCTACCTTATTTGTTACGATGAACAATCTAGAGATCTAATTTTTATTCTAAAATAAAAAAAATATTTTACGAAGAATAAATAGTTAGGAATATATTACAATAAAACGTTGAGTTAAATTCGATACCGATTTGTCCGATAGTCGTCCATCACTGAAAGTAGTCCTAGGCTCTTGAGTGTCGTCTTACGGCACTAACGACAGCACCGGTCCCCTCCAAACACCGATTCTACCCCTTCATCGTGCTCCCCTCTCCAGGTCAAGCTCCGCGATCAGCATCGAGCTGCACCACCGTATACCTATTTCAGGGTGCCGTGCTCAGCCGATGAGTCCGGATGAAACGCCTGTGTTTTATCGACGAACGAATCCTACCACTTGCTCCTTCTTTCAATTAAACACTGTACATAATTCTGGATAAACAAAAGAGAGTAATTATCGATCAAACAATTGCTACTTTAGTTACTGAGAAAAGAAACGTTCCTCCGATATGTTAGAGAGGCCTAAGTCATCATTTTTCACTAAGGGATACCTACCTCTTAGAACGTGATTGACACACTCCACTTCTCCTCCTATGAAATCCACTTTTTCTCACTCTACCGAAAAGGTCTGCGATCATTCTCTCTCTGCCTTCGTTTCCACGTGATCCTAAGCAGGCTGATCTTTTCTTGGCTACGTTTTTTATTCCAAGTATTTTATATGAAATCGTGCTACCTCGAGAAAAGATCGCCAAACAGTGTCTGTAAATTTTTATCCAACCTGATCTATTCTTGCATACAATCATAGATATTCCTGAAATTTTTAACAAAATCCAGACTTCCTAAAACAGTGAAACAAAAAAAAATAGATTTTCTTGTTGCTGTACGAAACGACGAATCAACGAGCTAAGAAACCAATCACTCGTTATCTCCTTATGATTAGAACCATAGCTATCATGTTTCCTTTGCAAAAGTCCAGTTACCTTCAAGCTGTTACAAACTACCTTGGTTCTCTTTTTTCAGAAGCTTTCCCACTTTCTTCTTTCCCTACTTCCTCGTAAACACGAGACTCGAGCAAAAAAAGAAGAAGAGGAAGAAGAAGAAAAGGAAGAAGCTTGAAAACGAAGCGAACGGTTTTCCAATCAATCGAACTCCACCACCGAGACGCTGGTTGGTATACAAAGCGAAGGATACGCATGAAGATTCATGCCGTGATAATTAACCGAGGATCGAAGTTTCCTCGGAGCTTCGTAGCCCGGAAACGAGTTACTTTAGCACGCGTCGACTTCGAAAGAGCGACGCGAGATCTCTTTCCTCTCGGTCGGACGATCGATCGAGATGCAATGAGACGAGAGAGAAAGAAAAAAAAGAAAATAACCCGATGCATCTGACAAAAATACTTTGAACGATGCTTAATATTGAAGAGCGAAAAAGGAAATTTTTGAGAAGCCACGGGCATCCATCACTGCTTTTTCCAACGTGCATCAATTTCTAAGCATCACGGGATCCTGTTCAAGCCGTTCCTAAAGCAGAAAATGAATCGATAAGCCGGCGAGAATCGGGCAAGAAATATTCGCGTGAAACACGCCATTTTAAACGTCGACTAAATTACCGAAGCGCGTGAGAAAACGGAGTGGCAAATTTCTTTTTATCTTTCTTTTATTCTTTTACCTCGAGTTACGACGTGGTTCGTTACGAGACGAACTTAATGTCGGCGTTGAAGAATTCTGCCCTTGCCACCATGAGCGATCTCGACGCTATTTTCAGCTCAACCCTGAATCTTAATGAGCGTTATAATCATACTGACACAGTAGACAGAGCTTTGGGACTTCTGTCGACGTTCTTGAACAATTTTAAGAATCCTTCCACGCCCGAGACATTGTATTGTGTCGTCATAATTTAGTTCTTTCTGCAAAGAATTATTACTACTTGTACATATATATATATATATCCTGTTGTGCGACGTGAGATTATTAAGAATGATTTTTTTCAAAAAATATACAATAATACAAAAGTAATACCATGGAAAACACAACTGGTATAAAATAATTTGATAAAACAAAAGCGCAAAAAGATTTAGCCTCGTTGCTGGTGGATCGATGCTGTGAGGAAAGAGTAAACGCTTCGTCAAAATCATGCGATGTTTGTATTCGTTCAAAGTGAGCATTTATTGATCATTTATTGAGCGTTATGGGGTTTGGAACGAAGAAAAATGTCATCGGTTTCGCGAAGAGAGAGATTTTTTAATGGCTCACGTGCACCACCCAGTTTCTATACATCAANTGGAACGAAGAAAAATGTCATCGGTTTCGCGAAGAGAGAGATTTTTTAGTGGCTCACGTGCACCACCCAGTTTCTATACATCAGAAGACTATACATCGTTTAACGAGTAGCGAACAGAGATCACGAGGGGCCTGAAACGCGTGAAAACGTTCGAATATCGTGATGTATGTGTAAGGAAAGACTCAAGCTCGATTGCCTGTATCTCGATGGTTAGAGATTGAAACGTTACTTCGAAAAGGAATCGCTTGGATTTATGGCCGATCGGAGTGGCTTCATGCTTTTTCTTCCTCCTGTACTTCTTTTTTTTTTCTGTTCCCTTTCTATTCTTATATCGACATTGGTAGAATCCAGCGAAAAGTACACTTCTTTCTTCGAATGTCTAGAAGAAGACTTGTATCTCGATAGTCCTTGGGAAGTTGAAAACTGTAAAGTTTGTGGAAGATTTTAGCGATAGTGGTATACAGAGTTTAGAAATGGACGATACGTTGTACCGTACCATGGAATAGAGAAACGAAATATTCACCGCTCCGAATCTCGTTAAAATCTCTGGGGAACCCAGAGCAAAGCAGTTCCATTGTTAGCTTTCCCCTTTCCACGGTTCTGGTTGAAAATACGTGTCCCCGTGTAATATCGATGAAAATGAGAAATGCCTAATTCATTTGTATCCATTCAATCTTGTGCGTTGAACATGGATAACACGTTGAAAAATGATTTCACTTCTAGAAGCGTAATTTTAATGCTTTACGTATCAAACATTATTATAAAGATTATTACAAGGATCGGAATAAAAATGGTGAACAGTCAATTCCTAGGAGAAAATTCACCAGGGAATTATCAATGCGAGAGTTAACACAGCGCCAAGATTAGATACACTATACAAAGATGTAGCTAAACCGAAGAAGGGGAGGATGTAGTAGCACTGACATACTAATTGAATTAGTTATTTCGAAGTTGAAAGTTAAGGACGCGTCTGCGCCAAGTTTTCAAGCTGAAATAACTCGGAGAATCGACGTGCTAGCGAGGGCGCTCGCGCACTCACCCTAGAAAGTTCTTATAAAGCCGAAAGTTTCGTTTGGTATCGAATATGAGTATTATTTAATTATCAATTCGAAAACCCCATGTCTAGTCGGTCTTGTTCCTGTAAAACGAATTGATCCCGTGCGAAATAGAAAACAACTGTGCCGAATATAAAAGAGGTAGCTGGTCGATTTTCGAAAATTCGCCATGTACAATCGTCCACGCATTACACTTTATGGTCTGCTTGTTTTTCCACCGATAAATCCGTGCTTCACCGATCGGTTCACTGAAATATTCGAACAGTTTGCACGAGAAAAAGCGTGAAATACAAATTACGGAGCATCGAATAGTTTTTTAGTACCGTGAAATTAAAATTTCAGTTTCTGTTATAATTTTAAAAATTTTGTTATTTAAAATTTTTATTCAAATTCATTTTAACAAACTGCTTAAAAATTTATCCATACGATAACGAATTCAACTGTTCTGTAAAGATGAAAAGTGGAAATAAGGCTAAGGCATACCTACGGATGAAGCGCGAGGGACTGAGTGGAGAGATAGAGAGAGAGCTAACAGTATGCCGGACCAGAGTCGGATTATTTCACTTAGAAAGATTGGACATAGGTTCGTCAGCGATACTAGGACGATTCCAGCAGTTTCGCCACGCTTTCGGAGTTATGATATGCATATGTAAACAGCCTTTTCATCCACGACTCTAACATCAACGTACGACAAATTAACACGTGCGAACGATGTAAACTGAGCGTCGACGCAAAATCGCACCGATTTTTCGATACACGTTCGTTAATAGTAATCGAATGATTAATATCGTTCCATGCTGTCTAATTTCATCGAACTTCTCTGATACGCGTCATTATTAATGTTAACTAATTAAGCAAAGGACGCAATTATAGTTGGGGAAACGCGCACGATTAAACTCCTCTTGCTCGAGTGGAAATTCTCTTCGAAACTGTGGAACAGGAACGGGACAGGATTGCTGCGCTTCGACAAAAGTTACGCGTTGACGAGATAACGTTTTGTCTTGATCGCCGTTAGCACAGATATCGGAATAATCGCGGGTTATTCTTTCACGGGCAAACTGAAACATAATTTTAATCGTTACGTCGAAAAAAATTTAGTTCGCGCGAAAATCGGATGTCTTCTTCTAAACATAACTCTGAAAATAAGTATATTCACTTATACGTGGTACGTGTAGTTGAAAGAATTTTCGATTAGTTTAAAAAATAATAAACTGATGAGCAAACGTTCCTAAAACATTTCAGTGAGCATCGCTGGAGCAAAAAATAGTAGCATTGCATGTTTGGACTCTGGATATGTTTTCGTCGACGGGATACTTGAGCGATCGCGTGCTGATTGGGAGGTATTTGTCGGACCACTGTCAGACGCTGTTCCATTTGTACGATCAAGTACAGGCGCACAGTGATTGTATCGAATACACCTAGACACGTCCGTCAGCCGCTACGTCCGGCGGAAAACTTATCATTTCAGGAATGAGTTTTCTAGAACTGTTCCGCACACGTGAAAGCATGATCGAGATTACGCGGGCAGGACTGGACAAAAATTTACGAGCATCACACACAGCTCGCTTAGATGACTCGACTGATTTGTGACCCAGACTTTGACAACTTATTTTTAGAGATTCATCGCTTCGATATCGTTCACGAAAGAACGTAATTTATTAGGAAATTAAAAAACGAAATGGACAGCGGAGCGTTGGGAGATCCTTTGCGCGATGTACATGTACAGTTATCGTCTAAAAATATCGATCTTTTATTTATTAAATTGTAATCATAATAAATAATACATTTTTGTTTGATTTTATTTCATAGGACTTTGTTTAAACATTTAATACTTAAAATTCAATGTTACCTCGACAGGATTCGATTCTTTAACGATACAGGCTAAGTCTCGATATCGCGAGCATTTTGAAACGCCGAAACAAGGGCATTTAACTGTACCGTTTCGCTGCAACCGATAGATACCCTCTTCTCTATTTCGGCCAGTTTAATTACCAAATCGGTAAGTATCGAATCTGGAAATTCAACTGAAACGAAATAATTAAACGAAATAATTCGGTATTTACATATCGTGAAATTTTATAGCAAGTATGGAACGTACTTTTATTTACAAACAAATGTAGTTCTGTTAATATATCTTGCAAGGCCAAACCTTTCTTCAGTTTTATGTCTTGTATTTCTGTGTAAACATATATTAAGGAAATTATAATTGGAAGATCAATAATTGAAGTTTACGAAACAAAAAGGATACTACAGTAACACAATTCATACGACTCGTTCAATAACCAATTAACAATATTTTTTATATCAATTGGAAGAGGGTGTCCAACACAGAAATAAACATTCTCTTCTGTGACTGCGCCAAAAGCAAGCCATGTACTTTGAAGGACATTCAGAACTTTTCTCATGTCTCCTCCGCTCAGTGTTATCAGTGCCTGTTTTCCGTCTTCGGAAACATTTAAACTAAAACATGTATAAAAATATTATCGTACGCAACGATACTACGGTAAAATCAATGCGCTTACTTTTCTTCTTTAATAATAGTATCTAGTCTCGGTAAAATTTGATCCGTAGACAATGGACCAAACCTAAATTTAGTGCATCGGGACTGAAGAGCAGGAATAATTTTACTAAGGTAATTACATATGATACAAAACCTTACATTTTCTGTATACTTCTCTATTACTGAAACAATGTTTGAATAGAACGTGGCCTTTATGCAAGAAACAAGACATCGATGATGTTAACTTACTTCTTCTGAGAGCATTCTGTGCATCATTTGTCATAGCATCGGCTTCATCGAGAATAATTAATTTAAAACCAGACTTGTACATTGTACCTGTACTTGCAAAACTAAGAATCTGTCCTCTGACTATTCCAATACCTCTATCGTCCGATGCATTCATTTCTAATACCTGTGTGAAAGAAAAGAAAAAAAATAAAATAAGATAAATAATACAATAACTTGTATCAAACTAGAACATAATAAAGGATCGAACCATTGAATTAAATTGTGCCGGTGTGTACAATTTACGGGCACAAGCAAGTATTGTGCTGGTTTTTCCTGTACCAGGAGGTCCATAAAAAAGGAGATGAGGAAGTTGGTTTTCATTAATGAATTTGTTTACTGTGATAAAAAAAACGCTGATTTAATAAATACGAAGTAATCGTACATTCCCGTGGAATCGGAAGAGTAATTTAAATACCGACTAGTTTTGATTATCTCCTCGTGAGATACCAAATCATCCAATTGCTTCGGTCGATACTTTTCAACCCTGGAACAAGAAAATAAAACCGTAATTTTTTGTACTTATCCGATTACTCTCGAACCACAATTGCGAACGAAATGTAATTTTTACCATGGTAAATTTGTAGATTGCGTAGATTTTGATGTCATGGTTTATAATTCGACCTTTTATTGTAAACTTCGTAAAAAATGACACGTAAGGTTAGAATCTACGTTTTGGCGCCCATTTCACCGGTGCTGGTTATAAATGGTAAAAACGCGCCATTTTTCTTTTAAATGAAATACGATGATTGGTAGTTCAACCTGTCTAAATACATGATGGAAGAACAGAGCAATAATTCAAATTGTTCCGTTCAATGAAAACAGAAATACAGGTCTAAGTTAAAACAAAAGATTTGCAGCCAATGTTTATTAAAGTAACGAAAATAAACAAGAATCATGAGTAACTCGGAATTATACCACAAAACTCCCGAGTACATACCTCTGATTAAAACCAGATTTAAATTAACTTTAAATCAGTACCAAGATGATGACAATCTAAGAAACGAATTCATCGACACGATAATACGAGGAAATATGACCTGTTACTACGAAGACGCGTGTAAAGAATTCGATTGGAAAATTGACGAGGATCTTCTCAACGCGATGAAACATAAAAATGAGACTACATGGCAAGAACTAGAATCTTTCGATAATTCGAGCGTTGAGGACACTGAGAAAAATAATTGGAGAGAAAAGTTTGAGTTCTTTTGCGAAATTGGTAATCTTGATCGTGCTACAGACATTGCGAACTCAATTTTTAAAGACGAGACCGATTCGTCGAGTAGCAGAGTCGAAGCTGGTTTCGGATTATTCAGAATAGTATACATAAGAAACAACGTTCGTTCAATGGGCAAGATAATTGGCGAGATAACGAATTTGATGGAAGGATCTCGTGCATCGGGCAGCAATTGGTGTTGCCGGAATAAATTGAAAGTATACGAAGCCATCTATTGTCTCGCTACACGAAACTTTGCTCGTGCCGCGTCGCTTTTGTTGGACTGCATTCCTACTTTTGAATCTTACGAACTGTTACCCTTTAAAGAAGTCGTCGAATATACCATATTATCGGGAATAATTTCCTTATCTCGATCGGATCTTGATTCTCGATTCAACAATAACGGCCTTTTGCAACAAGCTTTGCTCACAGAGTCCCCTCAACACAGAGAATTTTTTTATTCCTTTTACGACTGCCATTACAAAGAATTTTTTGAAAATCTTGCCTGGATGGAGTCGGAGCTTAGGGCGAATCCTTTGCTTCACTCCCATTATCGTTACTATGTCAGAGAGATGCGTTTGAAGGCATACTCTCAACTACTGCAAGCATACAGGACCATCAATTTAAGTAGAATGGCAGCGGAATTCGGCGTTACGGAAGAGTACATAGAACAGGAAGTAGCACGTTTTATTGCCAGTGGTAAATTATATTGTAAAATCGATAAAGTGGCTGGAATGATCGTTACAGTCAGCGCCGCCGGTTGCAACAGAGGACAAGCACCCGATGCTTCGTGCGATCGAGGAATTATTTATCAGAATACGATAAAAAGAGGCGATGCGTTGCTTAATCGATTGAAAAAATTAGGCCAAGTTATAGATTATTAGTATTGTAACATTTTGTTTTTTGAAATCATTCGTTTTATTCCTATCGATGTCCTAGTATATCAGTGATAACGTTCATTAGTAAGTACCAACTATAGAACGAATATGGGTGACATGACGCACGTGATCTTTGTTGATTTTTTGTTTCCACGATAACGACAGCGTCGTGTATGTTTAGAATATTTTACCCTAGTTCATTTAAAGAATATTGTAATAATATGTTTCAAGTTTTTCATTAAAGTTCATTAAAGTATCTTAACCTTAGTCAAACATCATTTCAAAAGTTGTATATCTTTCAGAGTATTCTACTTTATTTCAGTAATCGTTAACAGTTTCAAGAATCATGGCTCATCGAGTTCTTTCCAAATATCCTCGATCCATTTACAAGGGAACTAAAGAAGTTCAACAACATTTCAACTATTTACTTGTACTAGACTTTGAAGCTACTTGTAAAAAATACGAACAAATCGAGCCCCAAGAAATTATTGAATTCCCCTGTGTAGCGGTGTCTACGACAAGTTGGGATGTAGTAAATACTTTTCACGAGTACGTTAAACCAAGGTTTCACCCTCAACTTACTTCGTTTTGTACAGAACTTACTGGAATTATACAAGACATGGTGGACAATCAGCCTGAATTTCCAGAAGTGTTTGCGAAATTTAATAACTGGCTAGAGGAACATAATTATTTTAAGGATGGGAACAATTGTGCATTCGTTGCATGCGGTGACTGGGACTTGAAACATATGTTAACGAAACAGTGTGAATTAGAAAAAATACCGTTACCGCCGCAATTTATGAAGTGGATAAACTTAAAAGGTACTTTCTGCGATGCGACGGAATATTTTCCACGAAGTTTGAAAGATATGCTCTTGTATCTTAAACTTCCCTTGCAAGGAAGATTACATTCTGGCATAGACGACGTAGGAAACATGATAAAAATAATACAAGTTCTTCGGTCAAAATACAATGTACAGTTTAAGATAAATAATGTACACACTGATATTTTGAAACAGTGCATGAAAATTCGTTAATTTCAAATATAATTAAAAAAAAAAAAACAAGCTCGTTGAAAACTAATTTATTGATAGTAAAAATATTGCTCGTATAAAAATTCTAGAAACTACAGTGTATTTTGTATAATAAATACTTCGATAAAAAGAGATTAACTCTAAAACTTCAATTTACAACCGTTTAACATTCACCTTTATTTGTACATCAAGCTTGTTATTCTCCGTATAGATTTCAAGAACCGCGTTGAAGTTTCGTTCGACTTTTCGTTTACACTGTATTTTCAATTGAAAGTCTCTTCTAGTAGGTATCATTCCTTCGGCGGGAACAACATTTAAGTACTCGGTATTTGATAAAGAAGTTTCAAATGGCTGTGCCACGGTACAAGAACTTTTTATCGTTACTATCGCTTCCGTTCTAGTTGGTGGAGTTAAGACTACGATTGATGGACTGACCATAAAATTGTCAATATTCATATCGTATTGAAGCGTGTTGTTTCCTAGAAGTGTCCTGAAAATTTTTTAATCACACATAAATGTTCAAGGTAACTTCCGATAATTAAAAGAATTGCGCTTACTCCGAGGGTAAAAAACTTTCTCCGTTTCCTTCGTATATATGACTGTTGTCGCTACACAGAGAATAAAACATTTGTGATTCGTCAGCATTATCATGGAGAACAGATAGAGTCTCATCGGCGCATACTTCCATCGTTAACATTATTTCATGCTGGCGAATTCCTCGACATAGATCTCCAAGATTTTGCTAGATTACATCCAGATTAATCAATAATTTGATCAAATTAGTAAATTAGTAAATTAATAAATTAGTAAATTAGTAAATTAATTAATTTAATTACTTACCACTGAATCTCGAATAACGCTAATATCTGAAATTAACTGTTCTCCGGGGAAAGCTTTACATATCGGTTGTACTATGTTTCGAAAAGCTTCGTTTTCATTTCCGCTCAACTCACCGGTTTCTTTCATCTTTTTGTATAATCTAAAAATTTAATTAGAACCTAGAATAGAATAGTTATTTTTAAATTAAATGTTTACTTACCTGCGAATTCGCCAACGCGTAGGTTCATCTCCGTGAGTAATTAATAGTGTTCCTACGTGTGATACATCAGACCGTTGCAGTAATGCTAGATCTTCTTTTCGCGGATGAAACTCCAACGTTACCCATTGCACTTCTTTTGGATTTAATAACAGCTCGGTTGGATTTACTTGCCAACTCGATACCATAGTGGGATATACAGCTGAAATTATTCAAAAACGGATTAGAAAATAACTATTAATGCTGCATTTATTTAACATACCTTTCGGTGTTAGCTTTATTTTAACGTAGGAACACAGGTCGCCGGTGTTTTGTAATTTAATCTTTGCATTTAGAGAACCCCCAGAATTTAAAGTACCAAGCGACAGCCACATTTTTCCGCTGGTATCCTTGAATGCTTCGGAAATTTCGATCTTGCTATAACCTCCGTAACCGTATAAGAATAGCTGTAAGTGATACGTTGTAAGTTAAGGTATCTATTAATTTACATAACTTTCAATATTCGATAAATTTATTTACCACTTTCGAAGGGCGAGACTCGGAGTCTTCTTTTCTAGGTTCATAGTGTCTGAATATTATTTTTCCAACAGCTGCACTTGTATGGTGAGGACTAAATACAACAGATAGTGTCCTACTTTCCGAACCTTGCAAAACTAATACAATCGAAGTACCAACTGCTTGTCGTTCTCGAAGGAACTGAAACAATTCTTAATGTTTCGAAAATACAAATTGCTAATTAATATTACAGCGGATTAGATGTTTTACCCGAAAATTTTTTTCACTATCAGATATAATAGCTTGAATCTTGATCTTGTTGTTGCTTGTATTGCGAATAGTGAATTCCTTAATTTCTGACTTTCCTGTTTTTATGCTATTCCATACTAGAGCAGCATGAGTTGTTCTGATAGATATTTTGTCCCCGGCAACAGTTGAACCAGATACTGAACTAAGAGGCGAATTTCTACCAGATGTGCCTGATCTATTATCATGTCAAATATTAATAGGTGAAACTTAATTAAAATTTAATATAAAATACAGTATTGAACTTACTTGTTTGAAGCCACGCTATGCGGAGACGATGGAGAACTAACGGATGATAAATACTGAGGTGTTTCGCAACGAGAGAGATTTTCATTTTCCGCTTCGGTATGTAAGTTTGATTCTCCAATTATCGAGTATTCATGGATACTGTTAGCAGCGGTTAATTTAATCTTTGCATACCTATGAATATAAACTATAATCAATAAACACATATTTATATTATATAGATTTACAAAATGTCTCCTCACATTTTTGGGCTATCTGAATTTGGGTGTTTGTACGTAACAAGGAAACAACCTGTTTCATTAGATGGTACAAGTAAATTTTCTGGTTGTACAGAAAAATATTTCAAATGTTTTGTTAATTCAATGTCTTGAACAAATGAAGCTGATATCAGTGCCGGCATCGTACCAAAATTAATTACAGTCAATGGTTTGCTTTGTTTGTTAGAAACGATCAAAGGCAAGTCCGTGTCGATTATTTGTATCTTACAAGTTCCTACTTGTACAACAAGAGCAACTTCTTGAATCACAATATTATCCTCCGAAGAACTTCTAGCTTGAATTACTAAAGTATTGCTATAATGTTGCAAAGTTTTTTGTTGCATTTCTGTATTTTTTTGCAAGACACCTTTGCACCGAATATTCGTGGTAAATACTTCTTGCGGTTTGAGTGTAATATTTTGCGATCCTTCTGAATTTTCTAAACTAAATATTGTTGATCCATTCTGTATTAAATAACAAAAAGGAGAAAAAAAAGAAAAAGAAAAAGAAAAAACATAAAAAATTAAATTTGCGTAAAATCATTTAGAAAGAATCATCACCTGTGGTATAAAAAGTTTCACAGGAACATCGATACTGTTTTTATTTTTTATTGTGATAGGTAGGGCTGCCATGCTATCTTCAACGATACACTGAAAATCTAATTCCATTTTTTCAGAAGGGTTTAAAATATTTATATCAATCTCTTCAGGTTTGAAACAAATAATGTGTTTCATAATCCATTCAGATCTTGTTACCATATCTGATACTGTTATATTTAGGACTGCTATAATTGGTTTGCTCATTTTCACCACTGTTACTGTAATCTAAAATAATTACATTAAAATTTTTAATTATTATCGTAAAATTTGTATCTTCTTTTTTTTTTTTTTTTTCTTACCTTAGCATGTTGTTCCGCGTTCGGTTTGATAAGAATCACATCTTTCGGTAATGTAAGTCGAACATTGTGTTTGTCGCCTTGAACTTGATTCACGCTTAATGAACAAATAACCCATCTATCGCTTTTATTCAAAAGTTCGATGTCAGTCTCTCTAGACATACCAACGATACAATTACATAATTCTTCTGTATTTTTACCAATGACAACATCTATAAAAAATAAAAATTAACAATCGAAAAGAGTAAATACAGACAAAGATGCACTTATTGTATTAGTATATCATACTATTAACGTAAGATTGAGTTCCTTGCAAATTTGAAAGGTCTTGTATAAAAGCTTCTGATTTATCGTTATAAGAAACATTTTCTTCTTTTATATTCTCTTTCTTTTCTATTTCTTCTTTCTCGAGATTGATACATTTTTTTTCATGATTGAGTATTTCATTAATTTTTGAAGTACAAGGAGATACTTTTTTTTCTACCGTATAGTTAGGAAGAGTTAATTTAGGGTCTTCCAAAAATGACTTAAAATCTAAAATTAATGATCTTTCTTAAACCAATTCGAGTACAAGGTTTAAGTGTATTTGTTAATTAATTAAACAGAAATTTTTTTAAGTAAAGTTTTACCTTGATTACAAGAAGATGGTAAATTTTCATTACTTATTTCCTTCTTAAGTTCCTGACAAGCGATTTCAAAACTTCTTTTTGCGCCAACATTAGAATCGAATGATAACATCCTTGGGATAGAGCGTTTAACATCTACCGTTTCATTAATAATTTTACTGTCTAGGGACAACTTTGTCGAGAGGTTCAATAATCCTATATCTTTGTCAAAATTATCGATATTCCTACTTGGAGTAGCAGGCATGGATTTTCTGTTCGAAGGCAACAACGTATAAGTATCTCTGACTGGGTCTTCTTGCACCTGCACGGATTTTCTCTTTTTCTTTGCCATGATAAGTTGATCCACCAATCTTCGTGGTGTACCATTATCAATATCCTGTAATGCTTGAGCAATACTGGTCAAACTCATGATACTTTGTTCTTCTATATCTTTTGTTGTATTTGGAATATTTTGAGTTTTATCTTTAGCGGTATAAGATCCAACCGAAGATTCTACAAAAACAAGAAATAGTCTCTTATACGTATTAGGAATTTTTGTTCCATAAATGCGAATAATACCTTCTGTTATAATAGTTGAATCAACCAGAGGTACAAGTTGACCTTTCTTTTTTGGACTATTCACGGATAGCCCCAAACTTGGCCTTCCTACCGCATCGTCCGATAATTCTCCAAAATTTCCACATTTTCTTCTAAAAAATTCATCCACCGATACCTTGCGCCCAGCACAAGACCTGAAATTCAAACGTGTCATACATTTTGATACAAAAAATACGTAAGTCTAGAAACTTACTCTACTGATAAATCTAGTTCACCAATGATACCAGAAAAACAGGATAAGTTCAAGTATTCTTTTTCAGTAGGAGCTGTTGTGGGAAGAGCGTAGGAATAATTTTGCTGCCAGGATACTTCGTCGGCTAGCATCTGACTTGCCATTTCAGAAGCAGAACGAAATTCTTCATTGTTAAACTGAGCCATCAACTCAGCAGTTGTCGTATCAAATGTTATTGTATTTAAATTCTTGCTCGACGACGATGATGAAGATAAACGTTTCTCTGAACTTCTACTTAATCCGGATGAACGTGCAGTTATCTCGTTTGGCTCAAATACGACCTAAACATAAAGCTCATAAAAAATTTTTCCGATAAATTTTCTGTTGTTTTAAAACATTTCACTCACGCTACTTGTTTTATTAACAGTCGAACGCAATACATTTTCATTCGGAGGATTAGTTTGATCGAAACATACGGATCGACCTCGATCGATCAGAGTTAAAGGATTAATATTAGCAGACAAGTTTTGAATATTTGCATTATTTTCTTTGTTCGTATCTGTAATAGTTATAAGGTACGCGTATTACTTTTCTATGATTAGAAAGTTATATTTACGAGACGAAGATCTTACCGTATGTAATAGATGTACTTTTTATATCGCTACATCTTTGAAGCAGTTTTCTAGCAAGTTCACGTTCTGTATCCAATTTACTCTCGCCTTGCTTCTCTGTATCTCCCATTCCGCTTACCTCAGCTAGAACTATAAAAATTTATTATCGAGTAAAAGTCTGGTTACATTTTAGGTAAAACAAAATAAAGAACTTACAGGAAGATATATTATTAAGTATACCGAGAGATGATTCTTCAGACTTCTGTGTCGCATCATTCTTGTGTACTATAGATTGTTTGTAAATAGCTTCGTTAACATCTTTATTAAATTTTTTTTTTTTTTTGTAATATTTGACCAACGCTTAAATTATACTGGGTCGATTAAAGAATGGTAAATATGAGATTCGTAAGAAGGAAAAAAACGAACTCACGTGCTTTTTCTTTGTACGGTCGAAGTTGCTTGCGGTTGTGGAGTGTTTAACAGAGTGACATCGATAAAATCTGGCTTTGCGGGCTTTGATGGTGTGAACATTATCAAAATTTTTCTTTATTTATTTCTCAATTACGTTGGGAAACAATCTCTTAGAGAAATAATTTGTACGCGTAGAAAGTTCTGAGCGATTTATAAATCGCCAAATTGTTGAAACAAAAGGACGATTGTACCATATTACTCTTAACGTATTGTTTGACAGTTGATCGATTTTAGCGTTCAAATTTGAAAGTATTCTATGGTCACTGATCATAAAATATGGAACTCGTACCATGTCTGACGTACGATTCGGATACGATGAACATAATGCGACTGCCATCTAGACTAAAAAATAGTAAAGCAATACCGCGTACATGTACATCGTCCTCGAGAACTACCGACGGTACGCGTGACAATGTGAAAAACTCATAGAAAGCTACTATTTAATTATAGTAATGATATTCGAATGGAACGGTATTTTTACTCTCATCGTGGATCGATGAAAATTAAGAGTAAGGATTTGTTATAACTATATATTTTGTAACAAATATTCTGACTGAATTTAAGGTTTGCACTTTCAAGATTACAATAAACATTGTAACTTACAGACAATAGAATGGATGAAAAAGTAACGATAATGATGGAAAGAAAAAAATTAAGTTATGAAAATAAATTTATATTAGCACCTATGGTGCGTATCGGTACTCTTCCTATGCGTCTTCTTGCAATCGACTACGGTGCTGATATAGTATATACCGAAGAACTGATAGACTGGAAATTGTTACGATCGTTTCGTCGTGAAAATGGTAAGAAAATGTTAGTATTACCCTATCACGAATAAAGTATTCTATGTAAAGAATGAAAAAAACTAACTTTCGTTAATCTTTGTTTAGATGTTCTGGGAACAATCGATTACATAGATAAAACGGATGGTACAGTGACGTTTCGAACCTGTCGTAAAGAGAGAGATAAAGTAGTTCTACAAATTGGTACTTGTGATGCAACAAGAGCGTTGAAAGTTGCTAAAATGGTAGAACAAGATGTTGCTGGAATCGATTTAAATATGGGCTGCCCTAAATTGTTTTCTTTGGTAGGAAAAATGGGAGCAGCTCTTCTAAAAGAACCAGAAACAGCGGTGAACATTTTGAAAACCTTAGTAGATAATTTGAGTATTCCAGTGACTTGTAAAATTCGTGTATTGCCAGATTTGAATAAGACTATAGAACTCTGTGAACTTTTACAAGGAACTGGTATATCGGCAATTGCAATACATGGTCGTACTGTTAACGAAAGACCACAGCATGCAAATCGTAACGAAGTTTTAAAAGAAGTTTCTAACAAACTTTCCGTACCAGTTATAGCAAATGGAGGTTCAAAAGAAATACAAAAATATTCTGATATATTCAAGTAATTTCTCTGTTAAATTCTGATTTTATATGTATATTACATGTATATTATTATTTATATAATTGTAAAGTTTGTACAATTATTCACAGATTTAAGGAAACAACAGGATGTAGTAGTGTAATGCTTGCACGTGCAGCTGAATGGAACTGTTCAATATTTAACAAAGAAGGTCTACTTCCTATGGAAAATGTAATAAAATCGTATTTAAAATATGCCGTGGATTGTGACAATCCACCTTCCAATACAAAGTACTGTATACAAAATATTCTTAGGGAACAGCAGGAATCGGCATTAGGGAGGAAGTTCCTTAATTCTCAAACTTTAGAACAAATATGGTACGAATTATATGATTTAAATAATATAATCATTTCTTATCAATTTAATACATACTTTATTTTAGCGATATATGGGATTTAAGCGACTATTATCGTTTAAAGAAAAAAGAATTCGAAGAAAAAGGTTTATTAGGAAGGTCTCAAGTTTCACCTATGAAAGAGGATGAGAAGCAAGACGGAGAACAACCATCTAATAAAAGAAAAATTTCTCAAGAGGAAGACGTAATTTTAATGCACTGCGCATTCTTAAGGAATAATTATGTTACGGATCTTGAACTACCAAAAACTATTTTGCACAAATGGACGCAAACTCAAAGAAAAAAAATGCCAAACTATAATACGCGGCAAAAGGGAAAACTTTTCCGATCCATTGTTACCGTTGATGCAAGAAAATATGGATCGTCATTCTGGTAATAGGAAAAATCGTATAATATATTAAGTATTTACATTCAATTAAGTCAGTTATATTTTATATCGTTCATTAAATTATTCTAGGGAGAAAAACAAAAAATGGGCAGAACAGGGTGCCGCGTTAGTTTGCCTCTTCTCCTTAGGCCTAGTCAATGAAAAAAGTTTTACCGTGAACAACAATGTTTGTTCTTGATATCGAATGAGCGAAGAATAGGAAAGACCAAAATCACTGAATAAATGTAGCGTCCGTGTCGCACAAGAAGTCACTTGGAATTATACAGGGCCAAGGGGGCTTTCGCTCGATTCATCTGTGCGAACTATTAGTATTTATGACCTTTTCGACAAATAATACGCGAAAATCAACAAACGCGTGTAACTCGGAGCGTGCTTCTTCCATTCTGACCAATTAGACCCGCATTCTTTCCAAGTGATTTCTTGTGTGACGCGAACAGTACTTTTGCAAATATTTAACATTGATTTAAAAAAATTTAATCTTATATTTTTCTATTAGTTTTGTTATCAATAAAAATAATTTTTCTGCTATGAAAAAGTGTATATGTTTATACGATAAGCCCTGTCTAATAACAATGGTACATCATAGATAAGATAGATAGTAGACTGAATACCCAATGCATTTTCATGTCACTTCCAATGTTACCGATACAGCGTACAATAAAATTTTGAATAATATACAAAAATAAATTGTATTAAATATATAATGTCTTTCACTTTTTTAAAGATTGTTAATTGTGATCCATAATAATCTATATTTTTTAAAATACTTCCAGTGTTTCGTTAACAATCATTTATGCACTATATCTATTTGGCCCTCTATCATTGAAATAACGAAATAAATAGTGAATGAAATCGCACCGAGGTGTTATTGAGATACAGAGGTTGTTAAATTTAACTTGTAAATAAATCAGATAAAATAGCCACACAACGTTAAAAGGAATTACTTACAAATTAACAATTAAATCGTTGTTTAATAATGGGTCCACCTAAACGTTTCAAAAAAGACAATGGTATGTATGACACTACTTTTTGTTTGATTAGAAAATTAAAAAATTTTTATCTATGATATCACAATAAGAGCCCTCGTTTATTCTTACAGATAGGGGTAAATGGAAAAAGCGTAAAGAGGATCCAGAAGAGTACAATGACGATGATTCTTTAGATGATAATGAAGCTGAAGGTATACCCGATGCAGCTAAGAATGATGTTGAAAAGCAAGATGAAACAGCATTGGAAGATGAATTTGGCGCAAAGGATTATCGTTCCCAAATGATTCTAAAGCCTGACTGTGCTTCAAGGCCACTTTGGGTGGTAAGGCATCGATGGAAATAATCCCTTATAATCTCACTTATCGAACAATTGAATCATTTTATTATTAAAAACTTTTTTAGGCACCGAACGGTCATATCTTTTTAGAATCATTCTCACCTGTGTACAAGCATGCTCATGATTTTTTAATAGCTATCTCAGAGCCTGTGTGTCGTCCGGAACACATTCACGAGGTAAAAATATAATTGCAAACATTAAATTTTTACACGTAATATTTATAAGAAACGTCGGTAACTTCAATTTTTATTTCGTAGTACAAATTGACTGCTTATTCTTTGTACGCCGCTGTCAGTGTTGGTCTTCAGACACACGATATAATAGAATATTTGAAAAGACTTAGTAAAACTAGCATTCCCGATGGAATTGTAGAGTTTATACAATTGTGTACATTGTCATATGGCAAGGTGAAGTTAGTATTAAAGCATAATAAATATTTTGTTGAATCTCCATACCCTGAAGTATTACAAAAGCTATTGAAGGATCCGGTAATTCAAGAATGTCGGTTGAAGAAGAACGTAGAAGAGGAGAAGGATGAAATAATTACAAGTGTTCAAAATAAAGCAAAAGCACCACAGGTAATAATAATTTCATATTAACGATATAACTATTTTAACAAAACACATTACCAATAATTTGTATCTCGTCAAGTTTGGAGCAAAAGCAATAACTAATATTCCAACTGGTACCACCAAAGTACCAGAAGCAACTAATGATCAAGTTCCAGCAGAAACAGCTGCTGTTCCTGAAGATATAAGTACTTTCTACGATAAAATGGATAAAGAAGACGAAGACGAAGAAGAAGAACACGAGTTAAAAACTGTTAGTTTCGAAGTAAACCAGGTACGAAACTTGTGCACCGTTTTCAAAAAAAAAAAAAAAAAAAAAATATACGCATAAATATTTCTAAATAGTGACAAAATATTTCGTTTCAGGAAAAAATTGAAGTTATACAAAAAAGATGTATAGAACTGGAGTACCCTTTATTAGCAGAATATGATTTCCGTAACGATACTGTAAATCCAGACATAAAGTAAATGCAATAATCAAAATTATTCATAATTTAAACAATGAAGAATTTAAAAAAAATAATTGTACTTATTTTTAGCATTGATTTGAAACCATCGGCTGTGTTGAGACCTTATCAAGAAAAAAGTTTAAGGAAAATGTTTGGAAACGGACGTGCTAGGTCCGGCGTCATAGTTTTGCCTTGCGGTGCTGGCAAAAGTTTAGTTGGGGTTACAGCTTGTTGTACTGTACGAAAACGTGCATTGGTATTATGTAATTCTGGTGTATCAGTAGAACAGTGGAAACAGCAATTCAAGATGTGGTCGACCGCGGACGATTCAATGATTTGTCGATTTACGAGCGAAGCTAAGGACAAGCCTATGGGCTGTGGAATTTTAATCACTACGTACTCTATGATCACTCACACGCAGAAACGTTCGTGGGAAGCAGAACAAACTATGCGATGGCTTCAAGAACAAGAATGGGGAATCATGGTTTTAGATGGTAATATATTTTTTCCTTTATATACTGAATTATATTTCTTTATCGTATCACTTAACGCGTATTATGTTTTCAGAGGTGCACACGATTCCTGCAAAAATGTTCAGAAGAGTCTTAACAATCGTTCAGTCCCACTGTAAATTAGGTTTGACCGCAACGTTACTTCGAGAAGATGACAAAATTGCCGATCTCAATTTCCTGATTGGTCCTAAATTGTACGAGGCTAACTGGTTGGAATTACAAAAAAGAGGTTTTATCGCGAGGGTACAATGTGCCGAGGTTTGGTGCCCTATGACGCCTGAATTTTACAGAGAATATCTTGGTTGTAAAATGAGTAAAAAGCTGGTGAATGATTATTTTACTTCGATTTAATTTGATTTAATATTAAACAATTTTGAAACGTGTTTTTATCCACAGTTACTTTACGTGATGAATCCTAACAAATTTCGTTGTTGCCAATATTTGATTCGATATCACGAAAGGCGTGGCGATAAAACCATTGTTTTCTCAGATAACGTTTTTGCTTTGAAGCATTATGCCATTAAAATGAATAAACCGTATATCTATGGTCCGACCAGCCAAGTAAGTATAAATAGAAAAGTGAAAAATATCAATTGCATGGTAAATAATGCAATTCATTTCAGAGTGAACGAATACAAATTTTGCAAAATTTCAAATTCAACACTAAAGTGAACACGATATTTGTGAGTAAAGTGGCAGATACTTCCTTCGATCTACCAGAAGCTAATGTCCTGATTCAAATATCCTCGCATGGTGGTTCGCGGCGTCAAGAAGCACAACGTTTAGGACGAATTTTGAGAGCTAAAAAAGGTGCGTCCCTCTAAAAATGATTCTACGCATAACCAATTAATCGTACCAAAAACACTGTAATATTTTTATTCGTAGGCGCTATCGCGGAGGAGTACAATGCATTTTTCTATACACTTGTATCGCAAGATACGATGGAGATGAATTATTCGAGAAAGCGTCAGCGTTTTCTCGTGAATCAAGGATATGCTTACAAAGTCATTACAAAACTCGCAGGAATGGAAGACGTACGTGTTACTTGATACTAATCGAATAAACGTTTTGTCGTTTAAAATTTTATTTTTCTAATTATTAAATAGGAACCAGACTTGATGTATACATCTAGGGAAGAACAGGGTCATTTGTTGCAACAAGTTCTGTCCGCCAGTGACATGGATGCGGATGAAGAAAGGATACCCGGAGAAGGGCCGAGACCTGTAAATTTTGTGATATTACTGTCGTTAAGAAATTTGTCAGAATTTAAATGAAAAAATGTGTATTAATTGGCATTATTCGAACTACTTCAGATTATGCGCAAGACTGGAAACATGACTTCAATGTCTGGCGCAGACGATGCGGTTTATTACGAATACAAAAAGGCCCCCAGTTCGTCTACAGCGAATAAGCATCCATTGTTTAAGAAATTTAGGACATAAAGGAATTTAATCACACGTATATATAAAAGTATTTCATATTTTTTATTATTATTTATACAATTAGAAAGTAAATTTATGTTATACAAATAAAAATGTTCATCGATGTTTTGAGGTTTTTAAAATTGATTTTTTTACTATATGTATAATAAGAGATCAAGTTCAGATACGAATCGTGTACTTTTGTCTTTAAATCGCGTTTTTTAAAAACGATAATCTAAAATCTGTGCCGTATATGACGTACGATTCAAACTTGATACGTCTGGTTACACGATTTACGGGGCAATAATACGATTCACGTAAATATAAACTTTGCAACGAATGGTCGAGACACGTGATGCGATAACGTAACGATACTGTCGGTAAATTGGTTTATAATAAATTGGTTGGTTTAGCGCGATAACCATTATGCACCTATGATACCTTGGAGTGTATAGTTATTCAAAGGTAAGGGGGATATTAAAAAGATAACAAATATGGGGGATACTAAACTTGTTCGTATATTTGTCAATATACTTGAACTGTGATATTGGTAGAAAGTATAATAAAAAATAAGTTACAAATTAAAATATCGATTTATTATTCTTCGCCTTATACGCTTCGTAACAGAACCTACGCTTTGCATTGTTTGAAGACTCAAATTCTCTTAATCGGAGCATCGAAATCGTAAGATGACAGAGATTTAAATTTAAGATTTTTCATACAAGCGATGGGTTGCGCGCGCTAGACGCTAGTTGGTTGTAGTTGCCATCGACGCGTTTGCTCTGAACTAGTAGCAAATTAGCCGTGTGAGCTGCCGGCTGTCACATGCAGCCAGTTATCCCGTCATCGGTTGGCGGTGCGTCGTTGCATGTGAGACGTGTTCAGACTCTTAAAACACAGTTTCGTGTTCTCGTCCCCGTCGCGATTCACATTTTCGATCGTAATCGGTTCACGTTGACCGATAAAAGTTTGGTTATCGACATGACATGCATCGGCACGCGATGGCAGTGCCGTAGTTGCAGTCGAAACAGAACAGGACAAGGCCGCGTAGGCGCATCGTTACGAAAGGAAGTAGTCGTTATCCGTGAACAGAAGTCGAACATCCTGTTTTGACGTTATACACGTTGTACAAGAAGGATCGGTGAATCTCGATTGTCGCGAACGTACACAACGGACGCCGAAAGTCTCTACCAAAGAAAGGAGTTGTCCAGTCGAAGCCAGGGAAACGAATTGCGTCTATTCTGGATATCCGGAAAATAACAAAGTCTGTTACGAGAACTGTTTCGAAAGGAAGAATCACAACGAATACGAACCAGATACATCGATGCGTGATTGTGTCGTTGGATCTAGATACACGAGAAGGACAAAGTTGGATAGATTTGGCGAAAATTGTGGAAAATCGTGGAAAATCGTGGAAAATCGTCGGTGGTGCGTGGCAACAAAGAGGGTGGTTCGGTGTCTGTGATTGTGAATAAAAGATCGAACGATCCTTGTCGCGGTGGAAAGTGAAAGAGAAAGAGAAAGAGAAAGAGAAAGAGAGAGAGAGAGAGCGAGGTATAGGGAGGTTGGTAGACGTTCGTGAACACAGCGTGCCGGCGTTTTTAAGTGCTGCTCGTAGCCGTGGACGCGGCTACGCAGCCACCCTATAAGCCGCTCGGGGGCAGCTAGTGCGTGAATGTGTTGGAAGCGGTGGCCACGTCTTCGTCGTCGTCGTCGCCGTTGCGATCGCCGTGAAAACGGTGCTACACCGTGGAAGTCGTCGAGAACGTTGCATCACCGATGGCCCGCGCGATCGTTGGACGGTATCCGTGATTACGGGACGACGGGAACGTCGTCGAGGATGCCGCGGATATGGTTTACGCGTCCAAGAAGGATGGCGGGCACTGAGATGATCGCTCGGATCGATAGACACTCGAGGATCGAATAATCGGGACGACACAAGGGAAAAAGAATTGACCGAAGAGACGAGGTGAGCGAGGAACGTCGGAGGTTAGGCCTCCGAGTGACAAGGATCCTTGTTCGAAGATGAACTCCATGGTATATACCCTCTACGGGTTTGCGATATGTTTCATGATATTCTGGTCGGTAATGTGGATCGTTCACGTACTGGCACTGATCGCCAGTCACTGGAAGCTGCACCGTAAAGTCGTTCAAGTACCAACCTATGAAACGCCCTTACCCGGCGTGTCAATCATAAAGCCGCTAATGGGCGTTGATCCGAATCTGTTCAGCAACTTGGAGACGTTCTTCACCATGCGATACCCCCGTTACGAATTATTATTCTGCGTCGAGGACGATTCGGACCCTGTGTTAATGTTAGTGCGCAAATTGATCGAGAAGTATCCCGAAGTGGATTCGAGACTGTTTATCGGCGGTTGCAACGTGGGCGTGAATCCGAAGATCAACAATATGCAGCCGGCTTACGAATCGGCGAAACACGAATTCGTGTTGATCAGTGACAGTGGTATCAAGATGAAGGAGGACACGCTCTTAGACATGGTTAATTACATGACCGACAATGTGGCGTTGGTGCATCAGATGCCGTTCACCTGTGATCGCGAAGGTTTCGCCGCGGTGTATGAGAAAATTTTTTTTGGCACCGTACAATCTCGCGTGTACCTTGCCGCCGATTTGCTCAGGATAAACTGTCATACAGGGATGTCAGCGTTGCTGAGGAAAGCTCCGCTGGACGAGGTCGGTGGATTAAAGACGTTCGGTGTGTATTTAGCTGAGGATTTTTTCTACGCCAAGTCGTTGACCGACCGTGGTTGGCGCATCACCGTGTCCTCGCAGCCAGCGTTGCAGAACAGCGGTCACTGCGAGTTACATTCGTTTCAGGCGAGGTTGCGAAGGTGGACCAAGCTCAGGGTGGCAATGTTGCCCACCACGATCCTTCTCGAGCCCCTTAGTGAGTGTTTAGTGTTAGGTGCCTGTGCTTCCTGGGCAGCCAGCGTACTCTTCGAGTGGGACTCCCTTGTTTTTTATTTAGTACACATACTATTGTGGTTTATGTTCGATTGGACGCTGTTGAGCGTCGTACAGAACGGTCCGTTGCCGTTTAACAAATTAGAATTCGTATGCGGATGGTTACTCAGCGAGATCACTAGGCCGTATCTTTTTCTCCAAGCAGTTTTAGATCCTCTGATACAGTGGCGGTCGCGCGTCTATAAGCTCAGGTGGGGTGGTGTCGCGGAAGAGGTTAAAGCGAAAGTTAAATATTGAAGCATCGTGTAAAAAGAACGTTTCTCCTTTCTTCTTCTTTCTTCTTCTTTCTTCTTCTTTCTTCTTCTTCCTTCTTCTTCTTCCTTCTTCTTCCTTCTTCTTTTTTCCCTTCTTTTCTTTGATATGTACATTAAAACATCAACGTCTACAACGGTCTACAAGCGTGGGTGTTTTATAGTATCCTATATAGTGTATTACGCTGTTACGCATATACTACTTGTATTACGTATTATACTTATATTACGTTAAAACAAAGAAAAAATACACGCCGTATACGCACGACACGTATTAAACTGAAGTGTGCACACGCGTACACGTAAATGCATGCATACGCGCACGACACGCTTACGCAAATACAATAATCGCGACACACATGTACACACGTGCGTGCGGTCATGACTTTTCAGTTATTCAACATATCATCCCCGCTAGCTTGTAACGATGTGCTCACTTTTCGTGCAATATTTTCTTAAAAAAAGAAAGAAAAAAAAGTTGTACGTAAAATATTTCTTTTTTTTTCTTTTTTTTTTTCTTTTTTTTCTTTTTTTTATCTACGATAGGTTATATTACGAGACAAATGTAGTAATAATTAATGAGCGCAACCTTTTTTTCTTTTTTTTTTTTTAAGGCTGACCTTTAAGTCATTATTATACATATGGTCGGTGTATAATTATCGATGTGTTCCAATGAAACGATTCTTGCGAGAAAACACGGTTGCGCTAGGGCCGCAGTTTACTTAAAATCGCTGCTTTGTTTTCGGAACGTTCGCGCAGTTATTATTCTCGTTGTAGCAATAACTAGTATGTTTAGCTTATTTCGATTTTTGATCAAAATGAAACAAAGAATTATGGAAAAAATGTCGATCGATAAATTAGTTAAGATCAAAACGGTGGTAATATTCGATAAAACTGGAGAAAGTGAAATCGAGTAAAGATACGTACGCGTTATAAAAGTGACGGTTAATTTAACCTATTACAAATGGCCCGTTCGTTCGTAGTCAGTGTGCGATTTAATCGAGGATACGTTCCTTTCTGTTGACTTTTTTTTCGCACCGAGTAAATTGTTCCAGTTCGAGTTCACTTTCATCAGATGTTATTGACACATATTTCCATTTTGATCGAGTGATACCAAACTCTTTATCCAAGTATCAGAGAAGAGATAGGAAGATTACAAGTATCAAAAATAAGATCCAATTAATCGAAACACTTGTCCATCTTCTACATGGTGTCTAGGGGAGAAAAAAAAGAAAATAATAATAATAATAATAATAATAATAATAACAATAATATCGTGCAACGTTACTTGATTATATTTTTCTACGAAGGAACTAATGTTTTCTACGCAGTATTTCTCTCGTCCAATTGCTTCCACTAAGGCTAATTAGGGTCATGCACGGTGCATTTCAGGTGATCAATTTTTTTTTTTCAAAAGCTTTATGTATTACGAAACTTAACCTCTAGTCTACATATCTAATTCAATACGAAGGCTTCAGCAAGCATTCTTGGTACGTGCTTTCTNTTACGAAACTTAACCTCTAGTCTACATATGTAATTCAATACGAAGGCTTCAGCAAGCATTCTTGGTACGTGCTTTCTNTAGATGTTCTGGGAACAATCGATTACATAGATAAAACGGATGGTACAGTGACGTTTCGAACCTGTCGTAAAGAGAGAGATAAAGTAGTTCTACAAATTGGTACTTGTGATGCAACAAGAGCGTTGAAAGTTGCTAAAATGGTAGAACAAGATGTTGCTGGAATCGATTTAAATATGGGCTGCCCTAAATTGTTTTCTTTGGTAGGAAAAATGGGAGCAGCTCTTCTAAAAGAACCAGAAACAGCGGTGAACATTTTGAAAACCTTAGTAGATAATTTGAGTATTCCAGTGACTTGTAAAATTCGTGTATTGCCAGATTTGAATAAGACTATAGAACTCTGTGAACTTTTACAAGGAACTGGTATATCGGCAATTGCAATACATGGTCGTACTGTTAACGAAAGACCACAGCATGCAAATCGTAACGAAGTTTTAAAAGAAGTTTCTAACAAACTTTCCGTACCAGTTATAGCAAATGGAGGTTCAAAAGAAATACAAAAATATTCTGATATATTCAAGTAATTTCTCTGTTAAATTCTGATTTTATATGTATATTACATGTATATTATTATTTATATAATTGTAAAGTTTGTACAATTATTCACAGATTTAAGGAAACAACAGGATGTAGTAGTGTAATGCTTGCACGTGCAGCTGAATGGAACTGTTCAATATTTAACAAAGAAGGTCTACTTCCTATGGAAAATGTAATAAAATCGTATTTAAAATATGCCGTGGATTGTGACAATCCACCTTCCAATACAAAGTACTGTATACAAAATATTCTTAGGGAACAGCAGGAATCGGCATTAGGGAGGAAGTTCCTTAATTCTCAAACTTTAGAACAAATATGGTACGAATTATATGATTTAAATAATATAATCATTTCTTATCAATTTAATACATACTTTATTTTAGCGATATATGGGATTTAAGCGACTATTATCGTTTAAAGAAAAAAGAATTCGAAGAAAAAGGTTTATTAGGAAGGTCTCAAGTTTCACCTATGAAAGAGGATGAGAAGCAAGACGGAGAACAACCATCTAATAAAAGAAAAATTTCTCAAGAGGAAGACGTAATTTTAATGCACTGCGCATTCTTAAGGAATAATTATGTTACGGATCTTGAACTACCAAAAACTATTTTGCACAAATGGACGCAAACTCAAAGAAAAAAAATGCCAAACTATAATACGCGGCAAAAGGGAAAACTTTTCCGATCCATTGTTACCGTTGATGCAAGAAAATATGGATCGTCATTCTGGTAATAGGAAAAATCGTATAATATATTAAGTATTTACATTCAATTAAGTCAGTTATATTTTATATCGTTCATTAAATTATTCTAGGGAGAAAAACAAAAAATGGGCAGAACAGGGTGCCGCGTTAGTTTGCCTCTTCTCCTTAGGCCTAGTCAATGAAAAAAGTTTTACCGTGAACAACAATGTTTGTTCTTGATATCGAATGAGCGAAGAATAGGAAAGACCAAAATCACTGAATAAATGTAGCGTCCGTGTCGCACAAGAAGTCACTTGGAATTATACAGGGCCAAGGGGGCTTTCGCTCGATTCATCTGTGCGAACTATTAGTATTTATGACCTTTTCGACAAATAATACGCGAAAATCAACAAACGCGTGTAACTCGGAGCGTGCTTCTTCCATTCTGACCAATTAGACCCGCATTCTTTCCAAGTGATTTCTTGTGTGACGCGAACAGTACTTTTGCAAATATTTAACATTGATTTAAAAAAATTTAATCTTATATTTTTCTATTAGTTTTGTTATCAATAAAAATAATTTTTCTGCTATGAAAAAGTGTATATGTTTATACGATAAGCCCTGTCTAATAACAATGGTACATCATAGATAAGATAGATAGTAGACTGAATACCCAATGCATTTTCATGTCACTTCCAATGTTACCGATACAGCGTACAATAAAATTTTGAATAATATACAAAAATAAATTGTATTAAATATATAATGTCTTTCACTTTTTTAAAGATTGTTAATTGTGATCCATAATAATCTATATTTTTTAAAATACTTCCAGTGTTTCGTTAACAATCATTTATGCACTATATCTATTTGGCCCTCTATCATTGAAATAACGAAATAAATAGTGAATGAAATCGCACCGAGGTGTTATTGAGATACAGAGGTTGTTAAATTTAACTTGTAAATAAATCAGATAAAATAGCCACACAACGTTAAAAGGAATTACTTACAAATTAACAATTAAATCGTTGTTTAATAATGGGTCCACCTAAACGTTTCAAAAAAGACAATGGTATGTATGACACTACTTTTTGTTTGATTAGAAAATTAAAAAATTTTTATCTATGATATCACAATAAGAGCCCTCGTTTATTCTTACAGATAGGGGTAAATGGAAAAAGCGTAAAGAGGATCCAGAAGAGTACAATGACGATGATTCTTTAGATGATAATGAAGCTGAAGGTATACCCGATGCAGCTAAGAATGATGTTGAAAAGCAAGATGAAACAGCATTGGAAGATGAATTTGGCGCAAAGGATTATCGTTCCCAAATGATTCTAAAGCCTGACTGTGCTTCAAGGCCACTTTGGGTGGTAAGGCATCGATGGAAATAATCCCTTATAATCTCACTTATCGAACAATTGAATCATTTTATTATTAAAAACTTTTTTAGGCACCGAACGGTCATATCTTTTTAGAATCATTCTCACCTGTGTACAAGCATGCTCATGATTTTTTAATAGCTATCTCAGAGCCTGTGTGTCGTCCGGAACACATTCACGAGGTAAAAATATAATTGCAAACATTAAATTTTTACACGTAATATTTATAAGAAACGTCGGTAACTTCAATTTTATTTCGCAGTACAAATTGACTGCTTATTCTTTGTACGCCGCTGTCAGTGTTGGTCTTCAGACACACGATATAATAGAATATTTGAAAAGACTTAGTAAAACTAGCATTCCCGATGGAATTGTAGAGTTTATACAATTGTGTACATTGTCATATGGCAAGGTGAAGTTAGTATTAAAGCATAATAAATATTTTGTTGAATCTCCATACCCTGAAGTATTACAAAAGCTATTGAAGGATCCGGTAATTCAAGAATGTCGGTTGAAGAAGAACGTAGAAGAGGAGAAGGATGAAATAATTACAAGTGTTCAAAATAAAGCAAAAGCACCACAGGTAATAATAATTTCATATTAACGATATAACTATTTTAACAAAACACATTACCAATAATTTGTATCTCGTCAAGTTTGGAGCAAAAGCAATAACTAATATTCCAACTGGTACCACCAAAGTACCAGAAGCAACTAATGATCAAGTTCCAGCAGAAACAGCTGCTGTTCCTGAAGATATAAGTACTTTCTACGATAAAATGGATAAAGAAGACGAAGACGAAGAAGAAGAACACGAGTTAAAAACTGTTAGTTTCGAAGTAAACCAGGTACGTAACTTGTGCACCGTTCTACAAAAAAAAAAAAAAAAAAAAATATACG
>SMSQ01011637.1:35084-48126 GCA_019453375.1 Ctenoplectra terminalis | reverse complement strand
TTCGGACTATAGAAGGTTAAGTAAAAAACATATACACTGTGTCGGGTTTATTCGTTTACCCTCTATGGCTTTGCGTGATTTAAAAGTTACAAACTAATGTATCTATATTTTAAAAAATTAATTTAGTTATCACTCTGCTATTAAATTTGATTACTGTATTACTGCAGCGATACAACGATACTTCCATAGCGATTATTAATTTAAAAATTTTCAAATAAAAGTGAAAAACTGTAATCAATCGTAATTTTTTCTCTAATAAGGAGACAAAAATCAAGCCACAGAAAGTTAAAACATACTCCAACCATTACGAATTTATAACAAAAACATTCTAAATTTTGACTATTATTTTTCCACTGTAAAAAAGAAACGATCCAATTCACCTCGGTCCACCCTGTATGAGTTTGTAACTTTTGAGTCACCTGGTGGTATAGAGGTTTTCAAAAAAAGAGAAAAAAAAAGAAAAATAAAACAATACGGTTCCCAAGTGGCTGAAAAATTGTTGCAAGTAACAATTAAAAATTGCAAGTTGCAAACAAAGCATAAATGCTTTATAAAATAGAGTTTATCGATATGTTTCGCAACGGTCCAACTTTCGCGGCACCCAAATAGAAGAATAAAGTAATCATTAGCGGTTGGAGAGTTAATTAGATCGAAATATAGAGTCTTTTCCTTCTCGTCCATTCAGTTCTACGCCGTCGTACCGTCTGGCTTGACAGAATCGCCGAGAGAAAAATAAACGCGTCTACGTAGCGCGGACGAAGCAAGCAGGAATCGTGGTGGTTCGTCGTCGAGGTCCACTTTCGGTATGCAAGAGGAGAACGTGGCACGAAGCGCGTCTATATTAAACTCGCCCGACATTTGTGTGCGTGCGTAAGCTGATGGTAAGCTTGCAAGCACATCCAACCTTTCTCGTTTAACCCGAATCAACCATTATCTTAAAGGTAATGCTCGATTTGGCATGCATACTCGTCGTCTAATATCTGTTTAATTTTATTTTTTTTTTATTTCGCGATTGTCTTTGAGGTATACTTTGGTAATTAAATGTTAAAATCTTAGCATACGTTAAAATCGAGTTTGAAACGGTATTCGTAATTTAGTTATGATGAATGACTTTTTTTTTATTTTCGTTTGTCTTCGAGTGAAAATTAGGTTATCAAATATTAAATTCTTAGCACACGTTAAAATCGAGTTTGAAATTGAATGGTTGAAGATTGTTCAACGAAACGGTATTCGTAATTTTTATTATGATAAATGACTTTTTTTTTATTTTCGTTTGTCTTCGAGTGAAAATTAGGTTATCAAATATTAAATTCTTAGCACGCGTTAAAATCGAATTCGACATTGAATGGTTGAAGATTGTTCAACGAAACGGTATTCGTAATTTTAATTATGATAAATGACTTTTTTTATATTTTCTTTTTTTTGTTTGTCTTCGAGTGAAAATTAGGTAATTAAACGTTAAATTCTTAGCACGAGTTAAAATCGAATTTGTAATTGAATGGTTGAAGATTGTTCAACGAAACGGTATTCGTAATTTTTATTATGATAAATGATTTTCTTTTATATTTTCTTTTTTTTGTTTGTCTTCGAGTGAAAATTAGGTAATTAAACGTTACATTCTTAGCACGCGTTAAAATCGAATTTGAAATTGATTGATTCATGATTGTTCAACGAAACAGTATTCGTAATTTTAATTATGATAAATGCCTTTTTTTAAATTTTCGTTTGTCTTCGAGTAAAAATTAGGTTATCAAATATTAAATTCGTAGCACGCCTTAAAATCGAGTTTGAAATTGAATGGTTGAAGATTGTTCAACGAAACGGTATTCGTAATTTTTATTATGACGAATGACTTTTTTTATATTTTCTTTTTTTTGTTTGTCTTCGAGTGGAAATTAGGTAATTAAATAATAAGATCTTAGCATATGTTAAAATCGAGTTTACAATTGAATGTTTCGAGATTGTTGAATTAAACCGTATTCGTAATTTTAATTATGATGAATGACTTTTTTTTATTTCGCTTTTGTCTTCCAACGAAAATTAGGTTGTCAACTCTTGGTATGTATTAAAATCGAGTTTAAAATCAATAAACGGTTCAAGATTGCTCAACCGTATAGTATTCGTAATTTTGAAACCTTTAATTGTTATGAGTGACCTCTTTTTATTTTTCGCTTGTCTTCGAGCGAAAATTAAGATATCAAATATTAAATTCTTAGCATACGTTAAAATCGAGTTTAAAATTCCGTGGTTCAAGATTGTTCAACGAAACGGTATTTGTAATTTTAATTATGACGAATGACATTCTCTTATTTTGCTTTTATCTTCGAGCAAACATTAGATAATCGGTTATTTAATTCTGAGCATAAATTAAAACCGAGTCTAAAAATCAATAAACAATTCAGATCGTTCAACGTAACAGTACTCGTAACTTCAAATCCTTTAATTATGATGTAACTTGTTTTTTATCTCGCGTTTGTCTTCAAGTAAAAATTAGATAATCGGTTATTAAATTCTGCGCGTAAATTAAAATCGAGTCTAAAAATCAATAAACCATTCAGATCGCTCAACCTAACACTGAACCCATTAATTACGATGAGTTATAAAGCAAAGAGTTAAAAAGTTGTGGGAATAATCCTTTACAGATGAAGAAACCTTGCGAATTTTCTGAAACACACTTTTCTGAAGCCATTTTTATTGCAAAAAATAAAACGATGTAATAATACCAAAATCAATCGATTTAAAAAATGTGGAATCGATCGGTTCGGCTCTTGAGTGGCTCATATTTTTAAAGCGTGCGAAGAATTTTTTCTTTTTTTTATTTCGAAGCATAACACCCTTATTTATGTAAGTGCCTAATATTTCTGGCTGAAAAGGAATTGATCACGGTGAAAAAAAAATTGACGCGCTGTATTGTAAGGAGGCAAAACAAATATATACTACAAAATATAAATTGGTTCTCGTAACGTGTTCAAGCTACAAGATTAATTGAATTTTTTCCCTGGCCACTTTTCTGCGACATCGGTTTCATATTGCTTTGAAAGCTTTTATCAATTTGTACGTGTCACGTCTGAATGTCCTATATGTTCATGTCAACATTATATTCCATTAGTTCAATAGGAAGAATATAGCAAATGAACAAATATATACTTTACAATAGTTTCAATATAAAATTAGAAATAAGTGATACCATTTTTTTTTTATATCGGTTTCTTTCTTTGTATCAGGTTGCTACAAAAGTTCTGTCCGCTACAAAACGGATTGAAAAATTGAATTTTTGGAAAAGCATCATTCTGATTTTAAACTGTACACTTTCTTTTATTATTTATAACTATATTGCGAATTTATAAGCATTTATAAGAAATTTAAAGGTACAAAATTTCACAGAATGCACGTAAAATAAAATAAAATTATAATATAATATTATTATAATATAATATTATTATAATTATTATAATAATATTATTTTATATTACGTGCATTCTGTGAAATTTTGTACCTTCAAATTTCCTATAAATACACATAAATTATATCAAATAATAATATTACTATAATATTATAATATAATATAATATTTTATAATATCTGGAAAGTGCAATAATTTTCCACCGAAATTACACTTTTTTTTACTGTATTTTTAAAAATATAAATGTGTGTAAAGATCTGCACTCTATTTACAATAATTTTCCATCTACCTGAAAGCTGCATAATTCCTTCTTTTTAAAAATCTTTGGATTTATTTTTAATCCATGTATCTATTTGTTAATACTTAAATATCCTTTATAGCTGTATTATAATTAAACTGCAGATTTTTATACGCTTACGGAAAATTTAAAGATGCAAAATTGACACATTAATGAAGTAATAAAAAAAATATGCAAACTATGTTGCTTCTTATAATATCTGGTAGGTGGAATAATTTCTTGCCGAAGTTCTTCATTTTTTTACCGTATCTCAAAAAATACGAATTTGCATAAAAATTCACAATCTAAAATTCATCTCTCACGTTGGAAAATTAAAGAGCAGAACTTATGCAGCAACATAATATCAACCCACTACAAGCAGCATCGTTTTAAAATAGAAATAAAATTACAATCGATCATAGTTTCATAGTTTGATTTTTTCACCAATAGTTGGTGAAAACAGTAATAAATAAATGAAACTATGAAACATGACTCTCTGAAGTCACACAGCGCTGCAGAGGGTTAATTCTACAACTACCAAAGCGGTAAATATAATCAATTTCTAATTTCCGATACAAGTTTTATAATTCAATTAATTTTAGCGAGTAATAAGTTAAATTCGACAGAAATATTTTCATCGAATTTCTCAAGGTCTCTTATAAACTAGAAAATTATCTTTCACTCTACTAAATTAACCCCTTGTCCTCAAACGATGCTCCAGTATATCATCTATTTTTCTTCTGAAGTATACAGCGACGATCTTTATGCGTCCTCGTGTTTGAAATATTACTAAATTTTAATTCCGTCAAGCATATCCGTTCCACAATAATTCAGAATAAAATTAGTAATAGTTATTCTGTGCACAAAGGTTCGCAATAAGTAAATTGAATAAATTTAACACTGTAGGCGTAGAGAATTATTTTCAATTAACACTAGGTTTACGGGCATTGATTGGATCATTTTGATGGATACATTGAAATACAAATTTTTTGTAATATCGTTAGTTCGGTTTATTTCGAATTAATAAATTTCTATAAGCAGAAATTGATTTAGTCCATTTTTCTGTACAAATTTCATATTGATGGGTACATTGAAATACAATTTTTTGATAATATCGTTAGTTCGGTTTATTTCCAATTAATAAATTTCTATGAGCAGAGACTTATTTAATACATTTTTCTATATAAATTTCATTTTGATGGGTACATTGAAATACAATTTATTTATAATGTCGTTAGTTTGGTTTATTTCGAATTTNGTTTCATAGTTTGATTTTTTCACCAATAGTTGGTGAAAACAGTAATAAATAAATGAAACTATGAAACATGACTCTCTGAAGTCACACAGCGCTGCAGAGGGTTAATTCTACAACTACCAAAGCGGTAAATATAATCAATTTCTAATTTCCGATACAAGTTTTATAATTCAATTAATTTTAGCGAGTAATAAGTTAAATTCGACAGAAATATTTTCATCGAATTTCTCAAGGTCTCTTATAAACTAGAAAATTATCTTTCACTCTACTAAATTAACCCCTTGTCCTCAAACGATGCTCCAGTATATCATCTATTTTTCTTCTGAAGTATACAGCGACGATCTTTATGCGTCCTCGTGTTTGAAATATTACTAAATTTTAATTCCGTCAAGCATATCCGTTCCACAATAATTCAGAATAAAATTAGTAATAGTTATTCTGTGCACAATGGTTCGCAATAAGTAAATTGAATAAATTTAACACTGTAGGCGTAGAGAATTATTTTCAATTAACACTAGGTTTACGGGCATTGATTGGATCATTTTGATGGATACATTGAAATACAAATTTTTTGTAATATCGTTAGTTCGGTTTATTTCGAATTAATAAATTTCTATAAGCAGAAATTGATTTAGTCCATTTTTCTGTACAAATTTCATATTGATGGGTACATTGAAATACAATTTTTTGATAATATCGTTAGTTCGGTTTATTTCCAATTAATAAATTTCTATGAGCAGAGACTTATTTAATACATTTTTCTATATAAATTTCATTTTGATGGGTACATTGAAATACAATTTATTTATAATGTCGTTAGTTTGGTTTATTTCGAATTTATAAATTTCTATGAGCAGAGATTTATTTAATACATTTTTCTATATAAATTTCATTTTGAGTTTATATTTTCCGCACGCATGATTGTTAAACTTAACACTAGATTTACGGAACCCGTCAATTTGACGGATTTTAAATTTCGCGCTTAAGATTAACAAGTACACGCGGGGAAAATGTACATTCGAAATGAAATTTATATACAAAAATGTGCTAAATATTCCTCCAGTGACAACAATTTGTTAATTTAAAATAAAATTAACTAATATTGTTAAAACAAAACTGTGTTTTAACGTACCCATCGAAACGATCCAGCTATGGTCCGTAAATCTAGTGTTAAGCACGAAATCTGAACTGTGTCAAATTGACGGGTTCCGTAAATCTAGTGTTAAATAGTATGTCAAGGAATTATATTATTATTTATTCAATTATATTTATGTTCGTACGATTATATTTTATGCAACTTGTATCGTAAAAAGAAAAGAAAAAAAATTCTGCATTTAAAATTCTTATTCCGCGTACGCGAGAACTGCGACTCGATAAGAGCTGATTGTGAGTTTAACTGGAATTCCAAAGACACGCGTTGAAAGTCCATGCTAAGAACGTTTAGAATACTAATTGTTGGCTTGAATGAAAATTCCATTGCTACGTGCACCAACGCGGCCACGTATTTCCGCAACAGCAACGACTCCGGTGCCGTGGATCTTGCTTGTAAATCACTTCGATAACTCGAACATAGTTGTGTATCGCGTACGAGCCTGGCGAACGGAAATCTGTTCCGTTTTTGCATTCGGCAAACTGTTCGAGCTCGGATACATCGCTAACACGGGCTCGGTTTTGGCTATCGTGTGGAAATATAAGCTCTTATTGTTGCAACTTTGTTTTTAAATCGAAATTCGTGAGAGTGCTTGGTATATCGTTTCTCTTATTGTAGGCTAATTAAATTGAATAAAGTTTTTAATTTTCATAACATTAGTATTAGTATTAGCAGAGAAAATTCGGGCTATAGAGGGTTAATTGCATCAAAAAAATAAAGAATGAAGGTTGTAGGAAAAAATACGTAACGCAAGGGAGACAAACTTTTATCCATACTTATAACAAAAAAATTAAAAGTTACAAACTGATGTATCTATATTTTAAAAAATTAATTTTGTTTTGTTATCACTGGATTATTAAATTTGATTACTGTATTACCGTAGCGACACCACGATCCATCTACGGTAATTATTAGTTAAAACATTTTCAAACCGAAGTGAAAAACTGTAACCAATCGTAATTTTTTCTCCGATAAGCAGACAAAATTCGGGCTACAGAGGGTTAATGTGATCTAACGAATCACAAGATATTATTTTTTAAAATTGATTCTGTCATTGTTTGGAAACCAGCGAAGCTTAAACGAAAATTTTAGCGTCGGTCCACAGGGACCGGCGCGTCGCTTAACGCGTTAAACGATACTTCAAGTTTTCATAACAGTCCTCTGAAGCTTAAAAAATGTTTACCAGTGCAAAGGCTTAGATGATACGAGCAAATTTCATTTCGAACGTCACCGTTACACTTCTCTTCTTTGAGTCAAAATATAGATAGCTTTTTTGTTAACTTTTAAGTCACACGGCGCCACAGAAGGTTAACGGCGTATCTGCATTGTTCGTACATCGAATTTAGTACGCGGTTTAGTAGTAAATAGAATGGATCCGTGCATCGGGAACATGTATCGAAGCGATACGCAGCGCCGATACAAACCGTATACATCTACGTAGAGCAAGTTTATGTATTTAACGAATATCTTGGCGCCACATTTCCGTAAGTTGACGACGACGCGGCTCCGGATCACCGGTAGGCCGTTGTGATAACTCTCGTGTCAGACAGCTAGCGATCGTACGAGCAACAAAAAAGAAAAAGAAAAAAGGCATTCCCGCGGCGAGAAACATAACGGCACCGTTTTGTCGACAACACCCCTTTTAACGCTAAAACTATCGACGATTAAAATATATCTATTTGTAACGAAGAAATCACAATAATAGTAGATACTTGATAAAAAGGAAAACTAAAAATATTTAATGCGAGAGAAACAAATCTTTAACAATATGTTTTACGAAAAGGATTTTCTTAAGAATTTTTCGTAATTTTTTTCTTAAAAAATATGGATAAATATTGGTTTTTGCGTTATACATTTTCTCGCGTATTCTTCGGTTGAATTTTTTTGACGATATAAATGTGGCGCTGAAAGTTTTTTATTAATATCTCGGAAAATAATAATTGGCCGCGTCTAAAATTTTATATTTGGAGTCTGTACCATTTCTCTCTCATTCTCTCTAAATTTCGTGTCGATCGGTCACCGGGGCCTTTCGGTAGTATATCCTTGATACTTAACATTATAACTACCGACGATTAAAATAGACTTATTTGTACCAAAGAAATCAAAATGATAGGTATTTGAAAAAATATCTATAGTAAGGGTAACAATTCTTTGCGCGTATATTTTACAAAAAAAATCACGGAAAATCCACAAAACTACATTACTGTAAATTTCTAAAATTTCTATAAGAAATTATGAACAAGTCATTCTGACTTGTTCGTTAGTTCTAGCGTTAAATATAAATTTCAACCAATCGTAATCAATCGTAATTTTTTCTCCAATAAGCAAACAAAATTCATGCCAATAGAGGGTTAACTAATCCAAGGTTGAAACAAACAAGCAACCATGGAAGGCGATAGAAACACCGGTACAAAAATCAGAAACCGAAAGATACGATGCGAGAGGAACGGTGGAAGCACTTGGCCAGTTCGTGATGCGTTATCGCGATCGAAAAAGGCACGGACCGTGCCACGCGAACGCGTTCTCGAATCGTCGTTTCGATTTACTTCGCGCCCCACCGCGTGTACTCGGGGTTTTGGTATCGGTAAACGTGTACGCGAACGTGGAAGAGGAGAGGAGCGTAGGGGAGGACGAACTCGCAGCCGGAGAGCGATTATGGTAGCCGGTAGCCCGGAAGCTGCCCAGCTGGCTACCAGTGACGTACGAAAAGAGGCTTTGACGCACGGTAGCCAGCCGGAAGGAGAGAACGAGCCAGTTTTGGGACCCTGGTAAAAGATTGAGACAGAGGCGCAGGGTGGAAGAAAGAGATAAGGAGAGTCAAAGCAACATACAAGAAGGGAGCAAGATACGAAAAACGGTAGCATTGAACTTGACACGACGACGAAGTACCGTGGTCCTTGCGGGCGAAGAAGAGGACCGGTGCTACCGGGATTCGAAGAAGGGAGACGATGAGGGCGACCGGTCGAAAAGCAGGTTTCGGTGGCCTGTTCGTATAAATTCGAAGGCAAAGGTGGGAGGCCCCCCGACGGACACGAAGAGAGATCGACGAACGAGATGCGATAAATCCTTCTTCATCCGTTTGTTCCGCTTTTCTGTCCTTTTTTGGGTCCCTTCGACCTTGTCGCGATCGAAGATACTAGATCGACGGTTAGAGCTGTAGCGATGCTCGGTTGGGTCCGTTTCCGGATCCTAGGAAACTGGAAGAGAGAGAGAGAGAGAGAGAGAGAGAGGGAATCGTAAATGGTCATTGTCATGACCGTTGTGATTTTTGATGATCCGTGTAACGGAATCTTTCTTTTTTTTTCTTTTTTTTGTGCGGTAATTTTGCGAACCGGGGGTAATCGAGGTAACGGAGCAACTTAAAATTTGGCTTGGAGAAGATCGGTTATTGATTTGTGTGGAATTATTAGATTATGTGGAAGGTTCTTTTCTTTTTCTTTTTTTGTTTTTTTTTTTTCTTAGTTTTTATTGAGTTAGGAATGGAGCTTTTTTTTTTCTTTTCTTTTAATTTCTATTGGGTTATGAATGGAGTTCTTTTTTTTTCTTTTTATACTAGTTTTTATTCGGTTAGGAGTGGAGTTTTTTTTTTATATATTAGTTTTTATTGGGTTAAGAACGGAGTTTTTTTTCCTTTTAGTTTTTATTGGGTTAAGAATGGAGTCCTTTTTTATTTATTTTTTTGTTTATGTGTTTGTGGATTGAAGTCATAGTTGTTTCAGTAGGTTAAAAATTATATTAGATAAATATATTGTTATTATATGGTGTTTGGATATAATTGCACTATAATTTCTATTTCTTGTTTTTGTTTATAGTATAATTTTGGTGTATGTTCTTAGAATATAGAATTTGACATATAAATTATATTTGCGAATAATATTTGTGTCATAAGAATGAAGGATCTGATGAAAAATCAATTGTTAACGCGGAAGTGTATTTATTAATTACAGTTTATTATTTATTATTGCTATGAAAACATTGAAAAATGTTTATCTTCTCATCCTTGGGTCTATGAAACCCCATAATCATACCGACTTCCGCTCGACAAGATACCACGCTTCTTTCTAATTCTTTTTTTTTTTTTTTTTTATCGAAATCGAACGACTGACCTTAAATTTATCTAACAATACGATGTTTCTACAAATTAATTACAATTTCACTCGTATCAACAACGATAACTTGTTACAAAAGTCTAAGCTACAACTAACCTCTGCTACGTTAAAACCACAACCTTTATTCGAGGAACATACATTTACTTGAATATAAAATTGAGATACAAAAATCAGTGGAATATTAAAAAAATTAAATACATTTATTAATTTCTCCTATAATTAAATATTCCAGTTCATTTTTTCTTTTTTCTTTTTTCTTTTTAAAAACGTGGCGCCAATACCTCTAACAATATAAATACCAATTAGTGGTTAAAGTACACTTGTTTGTACTAGAAAGAAATAAAGAAATAAAAATAATAGGTATCCGAAAGAAATACGTAATATAATAGTAAAAAATCTTCCTTTATACTTTTCACAGAAAATTACAAAATTCAATTTTTACAACTTTGATGATTCTAGTATTAGTATCCCTAATCACATGTTTACAGTTTCACTGACACAGTAATCTACATATTCTCTAAAAAATGAAAAAAAAAAACAAATTACAATATTGCGCAAAATTTTACTTCGAGGTACCAAAAATTGACCTTTTTTTTATACCATATTCTCATAAAATTTTTGAAAGTCGAAAAGTATAATAAATTAAATAAATAAAATAAATTAAGTCGAAGAGAATATTCAAATGCCCATCCGAACCAATCGGATTACGCATCGAAACCAAAACGGCGTCACCCTAATCCACGGAACGCACAAAAAAACGCTCGCCTTTATACAAAAATAACTTTCGAACTACCAAAATTCTCAAACTTGAAAGTTACACTTTTAAATTCTACCAATCAAAAATAATCCAATGAAAAAAAGAACAAATAATTTTCAGTCCCAGAAACTAAAGTTTAATCAAACATCGGATAATAACAACGACACGAGCATCGAGCGACGCGCAAAATAAAAAAAAAAAAAGGCAAAGGAACGCAAGTTAAAAAGAATGTTGCGAGTTCCAAGGAAGCTCGCGCGAAAATAATTCTTGGATGAACGAAACAGTGTGTATATAGGAGGTAATTGATGGACCTTGTGCACATCGAGAAAAAGAAGTTCGCGATAGCGAGGTTGCTGCGATTACGCGGCGCATCGTGCTCGAATCGTTTGAAGCACGCACACGTGAGAGACCGGTGGTACGTACGATACATAGAGAAAAACATGGTTGCGCGAGCACGTCTGCACTTTCCTGCGAAGCAGCCAGTCGAGCAAGGCAAGCCGATGTGCAAAGGCGAGTCGTGTGTTGGTGGAAACAGATAGGTCAGCTTGGCGCCACCAGGCCGAGGCAAGCCGTGTGAAGGCCGGTCGGTTGCACGCTCTTGTTGCTGGCTTATTGTTCTTCGATATCCGACCATCGCTACCAACCGAACCACACATTGTCACTGTCAGAGAAATCGTTCACCGCCCGAATCACAGTCTCCGTTACAAGGGACGCGTTACCCAATCGACGCACGCCGACTTTGATGAAATTTTCACGCGTTGCAGCGGCTGGAAAGAAAAAAAAAAAATATGTAGTTGGTCGGGAAAATATTTGGTCACCTGTGGTTTACACGTTTGCGACCGTTGACGCGAATTCGCGTCTTTGTAGATTGTTTTACTGGTAGATTGGAGTATTAGGTTGTCTTGAAATCTTGTTTCTTTCGTTATCGCGCAGTGGGTTCGTTTGCTAGGGTTTATGTAAAAAGGGTAATTTGTTAGGCGAGAGACGAAGGAGGGTAATAGAGAAAGATGGATTTTGTATATTGTAACGCGTGAAATATTGTGAATTATTTATTAACGAAGGGAAAGGAATTTTTGGGATAAGCTGGTATTTAAGTTTTCTTAGATTTTAGATGATGGTACGTTTTTTTAAGAAGCAATTATTTTTTTGGGCGATTCTTAAGAAGGTGTTAATACTGAAACTACCAAAGCGGTCAGAATGACCGGCGTGTGATTTCTCGTAGAAATTATATAAATTTATAATGAATTCAGTTTGGCGAATTTTTCGCGATTTTCTGTGAAAAATATAAGCAAAGATTTGTTGTCTTTATGTTATGTATTTTTTTAGAATACCTATTATTTTTATTTCTTCGGGTATGGATAGGTCTACTTTAATCGTCGGTAGGTTTAGTGTTAAATATATTGAAGAATTTGGAAAATAATGCCAGCTTTGGGAGATAAGAAATTATTATTTGTTAATTTTTGAAGAATTTTTGTAACTACCACGTAACTTCTCTAAAATGTTTATTAGTGGTTTTTATATTTACTTATTAGTGATTTTTATATTTACTTATTAGTGGTTTTTATATTTACTTATTAGTGATTTTTACATTTACTTATTAGTGATTTTTACGTTTACTTATTAATGATTTTTATATTTACATATTACTGATTTTTATATTTACTTATTAGTAATTTTTACGTTTACTTATTAATAATTTTTACATTTACTTATTAGTAATTTTTACATTTACTTATTAGTGATTTTTACGTTTACTTATTAATGATTTTTATATTTACATATTAGTAATTTTTACATTTACTTATTAGTAATTTTTACATTTCCTTATTAGTAATTTTTACGTTTACTTATCAGTGATTTTTACATTTACTTATTAATGATATTGGCAGAAATTTAAATAGAAGACCTTTTCTGTATTCAGCTTCTAGACTTTTGAAAATTATGCGCGGTCTTCAGATAAACATCTCGCCGAAAATCAGTTCGTACGAATGTGTAAACTAATTTTCTACAGAATCATAAGTTTGCGATAGTTGATGAGTTTAGGTATGCCTCAGGAAAAATTCTTTATTTTGTACCTTTTTTTTTTTTTTT
>SMSQ01011637.1:9421-28795 GCA_019453375.1 Ctenoplectra terminalis | reverse complement strand
TTTTTTTTTTTTTTTTTTTTTTTTTTTTTTTTTTTTTTTTTTCTATATAACGATATTTCTATATTTTTATAAAATCTATATTTCTATAAAATCGTGTGTAAGAAATAGCTCTTTGATCTGTTGATCGCAAAAACTGGTAATAGTCTCGATACAATGCGTATGCAATTCTCAAACAGGGGAAAAAATCGTTCAACGTTTAAACAGTGAGTGTTCTTGGGTAGTTTTCTAAATCTTGGCCAGCATGGTTGAGTGCCATGGGTCCGTCTTGTGTCGTTAGGCCCTGTTGCAAAAAAACGGTCATTAGAGCTCGGATCTTAGCTCGCCCAAGTGGCTAGGTTGCCTATGTGACTTTCCTCTTGTTTACCAGGCTTCGATTGTTTATTCGAACACGCGGTCCTCTCAGTATAGTGAAGCATCGAGGTTCGATGATCGAACGTACTATTTTTATAGACTTTTATAGATCCTTGAAAAGAATTCTAACAGAGAGATATTAGAGAGAGAGAGAGAGAGAGAGAGAGAGAGAGCATGATTTCTATAGATTATTAAAAAGAATTGTAAGAAAATGATATTATAAATAATAATACTATAATCGAAAGCTCGATTTTTATAGATAATTAAAAAAAATTCTAAGAAAATGATATTATAAATAATTATACTATAACCGAAAGCTCGATTTTTATAGATCCTTGAAAAATCTAATAGAGAGATATTAGAGTTAGAAAGAGAGAGTTCGACTTTTATAGATTATTATAAAAAATTCTAAGAAAATGATATTAGAAGTAAAACTTAAGAGATCACAGTGTATGAGAACCTTTAGTTACTATTTAAAAGTTAGTTTACCAATTAAATATTTTTCTATGGAATAGAAGCCTTGATGAAATAGCCAGTCTTCACAGCGAGACAATATTGAACGGTGGTCAATTACAATTAAGTATCTCGCGCATCGTGCACTCTTAAACCATTGTTTATATCATTTGGCTAGCTATGCCGATTATCAGCTATTATCAAAATTACGATCGTCCAATTTATCTTCGTTAAGATTGATAAGCTTCGTGAGCCAACATGCGAGCGTGTGACGGTGAACGCGGAGAAGACTGACCGCGAAATGCATTCATAGCTGCGGGGTCTGGAAAATATCGTGCACCATTAATTGTAACTAACGCGCGTCCCTGTCATTAATGATGGTTAGCGATCGGTTGCATCGGCTTCGTTTAATGCGAGCTGGTAACCCTACGCGTAAGTCGTTCGCGTGCGTTTCGCTCGATGAAATATGGGCCAATAGAAAAATTATTTTTTTCTCGTTTCATTAACTCTTCGCGGTCTGTAATTATTTTAATAATGTACCACGACAGGTTCACACTTAACACATTGTGCGCGGGCTATTTTTGGCGATTCGATTGATTCTGGGAAATATTTCGAGAAAATTGTTCCCATGTTGCCACTGAAAGACACAATTTTATAAAATATGATTTTATTCGGGTCCATCGAATGGGAATAAAAGTTAAATATTAGTTCATTGCTTTACGTACTTGTGAGTGCCTTGGAATTAACTGAATGCTAATAATGTTTTTATATAGTATGTTTTGCATATGATTGGTAGTGGAATTAGCAAAGTGGTTAAATGATTAATTCGTAATTTCTTGTGGTGAAATATAAGTAAAATATAAAATATAAAATATAAAATGTAACATGTAAAATATAAAATATAAAATATAAAATATAAAAAGTGAAATATAAAATATAAATTGTATAAATACATTGTATAAAATGTAAAATGTAAAATATAAAATATAAAAAGTGAAATATAAAATATAAATTGTATAAATACACTGTGATGCATTTTAAGGGAATTTTCCGTGATTTTTCTATAAAAGATATAGAAAAGTTTGTCCTCTTCGCATTATTCTTTTTCATACTCTTCATTATGATTTCTTTTGATTCAAACAAGTATCCTTTAATGATCGGTAGTTCTAATGCTAACACTACGTTACCCACGGTACTCGTCGGAAATACAGCTTTCGTTAGCAGAATGCGACTATTATTTACAATACTATTTAAATAAACACAAATATTCTAAAGTATCTTTCTTATTTGACTTTAAAATACCATTAAAACGCTTCTAAAACATATTAAATTAAAGAAATTGCGAAAAAATAGAAATGTCTACTTTCTTTAAATAAAAATAAAAAACAAACTTACATTTTCCTCATATTATTTAAGAAAGACTCATTGATAATCATATTATTTATACAGTAAATAATTCAGTAAGATTTTCTGAAATAAAATCTTTGTTCACTCACATTCAGACATAAAATTACAAAAGTTAATCATTTTTATATAGGTTGGGCCAAAATTCATTTTCCCATTTCAAGAAACCGTGTATCACGATTCTAATAATTTTGATTAGTTCAAAATTAGATCAAATTATTCGATTGGAATGATAAAGCGTTAAAAAAAAAAGTGAGCGTTAATCTGTTCTAATACATGCTATTTTGGATCATTTCCAAAACTATTATAGGAGACGGTCACTAGCTATGGCGTGATAATGAGGCAGAGCGTTAATCGACGTTTATTTTGAATCGTTAGAACCGTGAAATCTACTAGACAGAAAGCTACTTTGCTCGCGCAACCAATTTGTTCGACGCTGTATAGTTGTACTTGCTACTTTCTTGCGGCAGTTCACCTATTTATACTAATTTTCAGATCATTTGATGCGTAACCAACATAATTGAGTCGTTTAATGCAAAAGCGGAAATAAAAAGAGGTAAATTATTGAATAATGAGGGATGAGGTCAAAATTAATGTATAAATATAAATGTATAAATATAAACGTATAAATATAAATGTATAAATATAAATTAATTAATGTAATGCAATAATATTAAAATAAAGAATATTAAAATTAGGGAAAGAAATTTTTTTTGCGTGCCCCAAAGAGTTAACCAGTCAATTTCTACGAACCCCAAATTATTTTTCTACAGTAAACAGACGTCTGATAAATTTTTCGTATCAGGATCGTAAAATAAATTCATTTATATTCAACATTAATTCATTTTTTCGCATCCACCTCCAATAATAAATAATAAAACTGTCTCGCCGTAAATATTCCTATTTTTATATAAGTTTCAACCACAAAGGTTCGATTGTATCGAAACCAGTTCCTCCCACCATAATTACGTACATTTATTAACCCTCGTTGGCTGGAAAAAGCCGATTAATAGGCTCCCGGTTGGTAAAGTGTTAAGACGTTATAAATACTGATGGGTTTTTATGGAATAACGGTAAATGTTCGAATTATAGAAACGTATATTTAATATGTACACATATAAGGTGATGCTCGCTGTGCGGTCAAACTAAGACTAACGCTTGTACAAAAGAAAAACAAAAGGTAAACCGAAAAGTATTCAAAATAACGGTAACCTCCGACGACGCTCGCTCGTGTGTCGATAACAACGGCAATAGCATCGATCTTCTATCAAATACCCTGTTTGGAGAAAAAATGTTTCCTTCGAAAACATTCAAAGCAGCTCGGGTTTTCCGCCGCGGTACTCCCGCTGACGATCGGCGTCGCGCGGCGCCCCGTTCAGTGGGAGTATCGCGGCGGAGAACCCGTGTTAAGGACACCGGACTGACACAAGTTTATGATACGGACACGCCAGCTGCTATTTTTGAGGACTTGTTAATTTTACCGTTTTTGCATGCTAGTAATTTAATTACCAGGAGAACCGTCGAAACCTTAGTTACTACCCGAGCCTTCGGCCTCTCCGCTCAATAGCAATTGACGTATCATAATCTTACCCCTCGGACTACGGACTTGACGCACACGCGGCTACCACCTTTTGACTTTACCGGATTTACCAAAATCTTTCCACCACCCTAGGACTACTTGTAGAAAACGCCCCAGCGACAGAAACGGACACAGATTGGACAAGACAATTTTCCCGCTACAAGAATTAGCTTCAAGGACACACCCCTGGACGGACAGAATTTAGATATAAGGATAGGATACCTTCGGCATTCAGTTCTTTATCATTATTATTACTATTATACTTGGACCAGGACATTAAGAGTGACGTTATTACGTCACTTTTGGACATTTGATTATTACATTCGGACATAGGACATTAACACGTTGAGCGCCACGTCAGCCATCGGTGGCTGACACTAGATTTTCTGTTTAGGTCGCGTCAACCATCGGTGGCTGACAGCGTGTAACATGAGAACTATAAAATTTTACACTATTTTGCGGAATTACACAAAATTTATTTAAAATTTACTTAATTTGGTATTATTACAGTATTAATGGGATTCATTGTAACATGGCAAACATAAAAATGGTTTTCCTTCACAATTGTTACAAAATGTTACAACACGCTTGGTCTTTCTCCTTGCCATCACTCTGCCATCTTTTCTTACATTTTTGTGATAACATAATTTGCAATACTTTCGAACTTCAGAGACTTTTCCCATTTTATTTCGAGTTCGTGTTTTTTTATGGATCTTCTTGTAATTTTGCTCGGTGGAATGTTTTCTTTGTCACAACTTGTAAGATGGACTGCTAATTTTTTCCGAAATTCGGTAATGCTAATTTTCTGCTTCGTAATATTTTTATATAAAATGTAACTATTTACAACCGTAGTATTTAATAACAATTCGAAAGCTAGTTTTCTAAACCATTTTAGGGACTTGCGTAATGGATTGTTGTAGGCGTTCGTTTGGTCGGATAAATCTACAGCTGACTTTTGTTTATTGTAGTCTACTATAATTTGTGGCTTGATCTGCGATCGGAAACACCGGCCCTTCAATACCAGTGCGTATAAGCGGCGCTCGTGGCCTGAACGGGATTGTCTTAGAAATACGCGTGGCGCTCAACGTGTTAAGAACGTTATTACATTTGGACTCCCATTTTGGACATTAGACAGTGATATCTGCTAAGTTGTGTTGTATACCTAAATATATTTAATAAAGTATTGTTATTGTTTTGGCAAATTGTTTTTTGCTACATATACGGCTCCACGAACTCTGTGGGAGCCAAACAACCCGACCGTAGCGAAAGGGTTAATATCGATATATTGACTTCAAATCCTGTACGGAAAAGTAATCGCGAAACGATAGATTTGCTCCGACCTACTTGTACTCCCAAAAGCGAAAACACCATGGCAATATAATAAATGGCAACAGTTGTCGACGGTGTATCAAGCTAAACGTAAAACGTTACTGCTCCACGCTATCAATTTTCTCGTACCGTCGATATTGGATCACGCTTGATTCCAGTTAACGCGATTAATATGTATTGCACTTTGTACGCGAGGAACACGACTGAGACCGTTCTTGGGTACGCGATCGTACGACGATGACGTTACACGGTTTTTCTCTGATGTGCAACATCCGCTCGCGTCCATACGCGTACACGGTGCGTGTCTGGCTGTGTATTAACAGACGGAGAAGACGCGAGAGAGAAAAAGAAGTATCGAGGGGGACAGGAGAAGAAAAGCATAAGCACAGGCATGCAAAACGTGTTGAAAAAGGTGGGGTTCGGTGCGTTGAAGCAAAGCAGAATGCCTGGTCGAACCGAAGGTATCGTGGTTATTGTTCTTGCTGTCGAGGTACAAATAAGACCGCATTATTCTGTTTCGCCAGTGAAATTCCAAGATACACGGTATTGTAATGTAGGGCAGCGGTTTCGAATTTATTTCAACCCCTTGATACCGAGCATGGTAAGATGGAAGTTATGCGCGGTGCTAAACTTCGAAGTCTCGATTCTGTGATTAATGGTGGAACCACTGATGATCAAAGTAGGGATTAATGTAAGAATTCGGTTGAGAAGATTTTTAGGTTTGATAGAATTTTTTGTTGTTAATGTTAAAATTAAATAGGTATTGTGGATTTATTGGAGAAAGGTAACTTTATAAATTTTAAACGTTAGTTTTCCACTATCAAAAGAAAATGATGAAGAAAAATGTAGGGTAGATTGAGGAGAATCGGAATAAAATAAGAATTCAGTAAAACAAATGAGTTTTAAGTTCGATAAAACTTTTTATTATTAGTGTTTAAATTAAATAGGTATTATGAGTTTATAGTAAAAAGTTAACTTTATAAATTTTGAGTGGTAGTTTTTCACTAATAAAAGGAAATGGTGAAGAAAAATGTAGAGTAGAATGAGGAGAATCGGAATAAAATAAGAATTCAGTAAAGAAAATGAGTTTTAAGTTTGGTGAAACTTTTTATTAGTGTTTAAATTAAATAGATGTTGTGGATTTATTGTAGAAAGATAACTTTCTAAATTTTTATTATTAATTTTTTACTATCGAAAGAAAATTGTGTAGAAAAACCTAGAATAGATTCAGGAGAATTGGAATAAAATAAGAATCCACTAGAAAAAATGAGTTTTAAATCTGATAAAATTTTTTATTAGTGTTTAAATTAAATAGATGTTGTGGATTTATTGTAAAAAGCTAACTTTCTAAATTTTTACTGTTAGTTTCCACTATCAAAAGAAAATGATGAAGAAAATTTTAGGGTAGATTGAGGAGAATCGGAATAAAATAAGAATTCAGTAAAAAAAATGAGTTTTAAGTTTGATAGAATTTTTTATTAGTGTTCAAATTAAATAGGTATTACGAATTTATAGCAAAAAGTTAACTTTCTAAATTTTATTATTTTTTCACTATCAAAAGATTAGCCTCGGTCTACCCTATACTTATTTTTATCAAAGAAATCTAAATATAATATATGAAAATATACCTAATTTAAATAAGATAAAGCTTTATTTATATTTCTAACAGAAAATTATCGAAAAGACACTATAATAAATGTATAAAGCTTCTATGAGGAATTATGAATCGTTCATTTGGGTCATTTCGATATTCCTAGTGTTAATAAAAATATGACAATCTATACTTCTATTAGTACAATTCAAACAATATCTACAATGTTTCGGTATTTTTATTTTTTATTTCTAAGTCGTGAAATAGAGTAGATAAGTAATTTATGTTACTATCCATAAAAGTATGGTTCATAGAAGATACAGAGTTTAGCATCGAGGAATGAATCGTGGCACCATTTTTACTTCGATAAGATATTTTTGAATACCGATCGTTTTTAATGATTACAAGAAAAATAGTAAATCAATATATATACGCAGGTTCCTTTTCCTTGTGGAATATTAACTCTTTCGCTACGATGCTCCGGAGACTAAAAACGTTCTTGTTATACGGATCAATAAAATATTAATCAATATACCTGGGTAACTGTAAGACTTTTTTTTAATCAAGTTTTAATTATTTTTTCCTTTCAATGCCTTCCAAGCTACGCACGTTAATTTCAAATTCGCGCGATTTCTTTTTTAACGCTAGAACTACCAAAGATTTAAGTACACTTAGTTCTGCTAAACAAATAAAAATTAAGCATATGTTAAATAAATATTTAACGCGGAAGAAATGCATCTTTAATCTTGTTTTTAGTAAAAAATTACGGAAAATTCTCAAAAATGCATTACGGTAAATTTATAAAATTTTTGTAAGAACTCAGGAATGAGCCATTTTTACCATTTTGGTAGTTCTTTTTCTTCTGTGAGCAGGGTATTAATTGGAGTTCAAAACTAATTGTGGAATAAAAACTAATAAAACTAATAAAACTAATTTTATTGAGGGATTCCAAATTTTAATTAGAGAAACCTTAGGATTGTGAACAAGTTAGGAACTTTTGATGTAAAATAAGGTTACCTTTTTTTTTTTACAGTATTAAGTGTTATGTTTGGAGACAAATATATATTAAATTTTAATGTTGTATTAAACAGGATTTAAAATTAACGAGGAAGTTTTCCATTTTAGGAAAAGTATCGATTAAAAGACTTGGAACATAAGATGTTTATTTACAAATATTCGGTATTCTGTTATAAAAATCAACAGTATCTTGATCAAACGATAATAGTGATCAATAATTTCATGATTAAGGAAAACAATGGTATTGAAAGTATTTGTAATTACTGCGCAATTTATCATTTGATGTAAGATCTGGATTAAGATACCTTCAACGTTCAAACGCATAAATTTCTCAGTGTGTTCTTTACGGGAAACAGTTCGAAAGGAAATAAAAACAAATACAACATAAGTTCAATTTTTTTCTTTTTTACACTTTAAATTTAATTTACCTAACATTATTACGACACAAATTAATATTAATAATCCAGCATCTCCGATTCGATTTAAAAACATTGTTGATACTTAACCTTAGAAATATAATATAAATTTCCAATTTGAGATCACTGTTTCATAAACTTATAATTAAATAAAATTAAATAAGTTTAAATAATACTAAATACTTATTTTGTATAATTCATACTGCTCAGTATAGAAACAATAAAATACTAAGTAAATTTAAATAATGTTAAATAAATTTTCTTCTATTTATTTTGCATAATTTATATTACTCTGTACCAAAACAACATAATATTAAATAAGTTTAATAATAATAAGTAAATTAAAATAATAGTAAATCAATTTTTTTGTACTTATTTTGGATAATTTATATTATTCTGTACAGAAACAATTAAGTATTAAATAAATTTAACAATAATAATAAGTAAATTTAAATAATATTAAATACATTTTTTCCTATTTATTTTGTATAATTCATATTACTCAATAGAAAAACTTAAAACAATAATATAACTACTTGCTATCCATAAACAAAATTACATTCTCATTTACCATATTGTATAATAAAAATTTCGAGCAAAATAATTTTTCCTAATTCTTGAAAAATTAGTTAAGAATTACTTACGCTCTTTTCCATCTCACTAATTCAACAGTGCTTCGAAATTGGCCTGTATATTGAATTAACCTTACTTAAACACATCTTTTGTTTCTTTCTGGGGTATTTTTTCGGTGTCATGTTGTCGGTTAAAATGCAAAAGAACGGAATAATCCCGATACGGGAGCGGGAATCGGTCGACAGTCGACGGAGCCGACAGAAACTGTGGAAAAACACGGCTACGGTTTACCGGGTAAAATTCCTACGTTGCTGGTTTGTTCCCACTGCAAAAAGTCCCATGCTAATTCAGCGTTGAACGCTTGAGAACTCAGCACGGATGAGTTACCGCGCCTCATGATCCTCCGCAACGTGAAGCTTTGGATCTCGATTATGTCGAGGGAAGGGTGGCGTGGCGGAGTGATAAACTTTCATGCCTTTTGTATCGGTCTGAAGGAAATCGTGCCGAAGAACTTATTCTCGTGTTCAATTCTACACGAGTTTCGAAAAGTTATATGTCACGCGTACAGTTACTCTCAAAATTGAACGTGAACTTACGTTGGTAATGAAAATCGACGTGGAAGTGAATGAAAATGTAGATATTTTGGTTAATTTAGTTTATGATATAGGTATTTTAATCAAATAATGAAAATATAGATATTTTGGTTAATTTAGTTTATGATACAGATATTTTAATTAATTTAGTTTATGATATAGATATTTTAATCAAATATTGAAAACATAGATATTTTGGTTAATTTAGTTTATAATGTAGGTATTTTAATTAAATAATGAAAATATAGATATTTTGATTAATTTAGTTTATGATGTAGGTATTTTAATGAAATAATGAAAATATAGATATCTTAGTTAATTTAGTTTATCATATAGATATTTTAATTAAACAATGAAAATATAGATATTTTAGTTAATTTAGTTTATAATACAGATATTTTAATTACATAATGAAAATATGGTTATTTTGGTTAATTTAGTTTATGATATAGGTATTTTAATGAAATATTTCTAAAAAAATTAATCATTTTAAAAACATTTTACACAGCTGAATTCGACGTTAAAAAAATAGACAAACCGTACACTAAAACTTTCTTTCTATCTCAAATAGTGTTCGAGATATACTGTCAAATAAGTTTACCACCCTCTGGTATGAGGGTTGATATCATCTCTTCAAAATGAACGATGGCTGATATAAAAAAAATACGTGTCTTATATTTTTTCGAGACCTGTATCTTATCGAAATTTCAACAAAATCGATATGCGTTTACTTCGTAACATTTCTTTTAAGTTACTTATAACAATCATTGGTTCGCAGATTACAGATTGAAGTAAAAAAAACTATTAAAGTATAAAAATTAAAAAAATTAATTTAACCCCTCGCCAAGACAAATTACAAATTACGAATACACAAATATACAAATACACAAGTATACAAATACACAAGTATACAAATACACAAATATACAAATATACAAATTACAAATATACAAATCACAGATTGCAAATTACAAATTACAAATATAAAAATATACAAATCACAAATTACAAATTACAAATTACAAATATAAGAATATACAAATTACAAATATAAAAATATACAAATTACAAATATACAAATCATAAATACACAAATACACAAATATACAAATTAAAAATCAACAAAACACAAAAACAAGAAGCCCACAATTTTCTAATAATATAAACATCGCTGCTGAAGAAGTTAATACGCTCTTGGAGCCCCGATTAACCGCATTAAATCACGCATAACCCCTTGGCGAGCAGGGTTAATTTAAACTGGCGCGAAATCAAGATTGTTTCCTCTTTCCGCGAATGTTTGCGGTTTAACGTACCTCGGGGAGGAATAAAGATCCGACCGGATCGTTCACTCCGAGTCCGTTTCTTCCATGTTATTGCGTGAAATGTTTTCATCAGGCTCGCCGGGTGGTCTCTCGCGAAAATGAAGACTTACGAGCCGGTAGTGTTAAGAAAATGGCGTATCTTCCTTGGTCACGCAGAATCAGGGATATTGTGACTTTTCCCTGTAGACACCACGCTGTCCTAATATCCGTATCACCGCGATGCGCGTTTGCTGCTCTATATACTTCTTTATGATAAATATACAAAATATACAAAATATACAAAATATACAAAATATACAAAATATACAAAATATACAATTGATCGCCAGATATACCAGATATTGCGAAATCTTTAATTTTATTAACCTTTTAGCTACGTCGCTGTAGTGGCTTTCTTTAAAATTTTTTTCAAATTCTTTTTATCATGTACTTGTCTTATAAATTTATTGTGACGCATCTTTGAAACTTTTCCGCAATTTTCTGTTCAAAATGTGGATAAAGGTTTACATCTTTCGTATTATGTATTTTTTCATACGCCTTTCGTTTTGATTTCTTTAATGCAAATGAATATACTTCAGTCGTGGGTGGTTCTGGGGGGTTAATCGTTGAATTGAGACTGACGAGGAATGTTATGGAGTTGACGCACGCCGATTTTGATGAAATTTTCATGCGATATAGATCTTGAAAAGATATTAGACACGTATTTTTTGATATTTTTTTTAGTAATTAAATGTAACATTGTATTAGGTTGTTTCTTCATGCAGTGGCTTCGTTTGACAGTGTTTGTATAAACAGGAGGGCCTAATTTGTTAAATAAGAGATGAACGAAGATAACAGAGCAAAATGGGTCCTATGTAAAATAATAATATGTTATAATAAAGTATTATGCGTTCATTACTTATTAATGAAACGAAAGAAATTTTTGGGACAACCTAATAATAAGTAAATAAAAACTAAAATAAAATAAAATAATCATAAATTAAAATAAAAGTAAAATAAAAGTAAAAGTAAAATAAAATAAAATAATAATAATAAATTAAAATAAAAGTAAAATAAATAAAAATAAAATAAAATAAAAGTAAAATAAAATAAAAAAAACCTATGTAACTTCTAAGTCACGTAGGGCTGTAGAAGATTTAAGGTTTTTCCTTCTTTTAAATTTATTAAGTGTCCGATGACTTTCGAAGAAAACTATATGTTAGTGTATGTAAAATGTACACGCGCGAGCGGCACAGAATAAAGATTAATAACAAGTAAACAGCTCTGAAACTCTGCTATGGAGTATGGGTATCGTAAAACACATTACTGCTTTTGACGAACGTGCAGTTGTATCGATTGCTATTATCATATACACGACGCGGATATTAAATCCTACACGGAACGATTATTTGTCGATTTTTGCAATAAGCTTCAATAGGATTTGTAAAGTTGAGTAACGTCGCTTGTTATAAATGGCTTTTCGTATCCCATTAAACTATAAGCCAATAACTCGTAAAATCGTATTAGCCGGGTATTCAGGTTCGTTTATAATTAAATATGAACGGAAAATTATTTTTTATAGTCGACCATTTATTCAGTTGCAGACTTTTACACCGAAGAATTAAATTTTATTTTTCGATCGAATTTTTAGACGTTAAAATTTTTTTTACTTTACGCTAAAATACTGGACGTATAAAATAGTTATAAAAATTAAATGCGTACCATTTATGGTTAATTTATTTTATTCTACGTGTACCGATTAATTGGGTTCAATTATATTTAATTTTTCCGTTTTTTAGCGATAACTTTGATGGACTGGAAAAATTTAGTAGTTTGGAAATAAAACGTAGAACTTGATGAATAGGGTGCAGATTTTTATGCATTTATAGGAAATTTAAAACTGCAAAATTGCACGAAATGCAGGTAATATTGAAACATGTACACAGAAGGTCTAAATTATTGTACTTTTCATAATTGGTAGGTGAAATAACTTCCTACAGAAATTCTACTGTTTTTTACCATTTTCTCAAACACATGAATTTGCATAAAAATCCACAGTCTACTGAAAAAGCACCTTTTGGAAAATATGGGTATGTGCAAATTAAATGTAAATCTAGGAGTAAAATAAAAATCTACAAATTATAATATAAATTTAGGAACAAAATAAACATCCACAAATTAGAATATAAATCCAGAAATAAAATAAAAATCCACAAATTATAATATTAATCCAGAAATAAAATAAAAATCCACAAATTAAAATATAAATCCAGAAATAAAAAAAAAATCCACGAATTGTAATATTAATCCAGAAATAAAATAAAAATCCACAAATTAAAAAATAAATTTAGAAATAAAATAAAAATCCACAAATTAAAGTATAAATCAACAAATAAAGATAAATTAAAAATATCTAATGAAATTATTTCATAATAAGCTCAGTTTTCTAAATGAAAAACAAATTGATATGATTTATATGGTTAAGGGAATCGTCCATTCACATTGTTTAACGGTAGCAAGCATAGTTTGTTTATACAACTCTTGTCTAACATTTTAAAAAGCTATGAGGTCAGTTTTGTGTTGTTACAACTCATCCTGTCAACAACGATATCATCGTATCTTTCATTTTTGTTATTTCTTTCGAGGTAACATTTTATCGTTGTCAAGAAGATCGTAATTTCTTGTTTCTCATTCGACGCAATTTTCAAGATTAGTGCATACATAAAAATGTACAGTGTTTTCTATTATTCTTTGTTGAGATGACCTGAACATTGCGTTTCCATTGTTTACGCAGCAGCCAACTGACTCATTCCATGTATCAACATGATGATGTTTCGGTCTCATTGCTTTAGAATTTTCAAATTTTACCGTTGGTTGCAGGAAGGGTTTCAATATTAAGAAAGCATTTTTTAGCATTATCAAGTTAAATATTTTATATTTTTTTATACGTAGTGAAATTGCTTTTAAAAGGATGTTAATAATATTTAAAAATTTAATATTCCTATTTATATTTTTAATATTATAATATCAAGACTGTAATAAATTAATAAGTAAAATTAATTTTAATTGTAGCCTTCTAAAAACCTTCTTGCGTTAAATAAATAAATATGGTAAATAATATTATTTTTTGTTATTTATATAATATTAAAGAAATAAACTGTCTATTGTATTTAAAAATTTCTTAATTATGAATTGAATTATAGAATAAATTAATAAGTAAAATTAATTTTAATTATAGTCTTCTCAATCCTTTTTTGCGTTAAATAAATAAATATAGTAAATAATATTATTAATTAATATTATTTTTTATTGTTTATATAATATTTAAAAATTCCATTATTATAAAAGAAATTACTTAATAAATTAATTGATAACTGTAATATCAATTGTAGCCTTTTCAGGCTCTTGTATAAAATACAGAAATATAATAAACAATACTGTTGATTAACATTATTTTTCATTATATATGTATTTAAAAAAAATACTTTTAAAAATAGAAAACTATAAAAAGGTCCAAGTCTTCCTTATTAACTCATTCCACTCTTTCGATGTCTTTAATTCCATTAAGCTCGTCTAAAATTGAATCAGTAAATTCTCCAGATCCTATGTTACAATCTACAGTAGTTTCTTTGAACTGTTTCCTTAAACTAATTAATGTTCCTCATAGATCGAGTAGCCTTTAAACAATTCTTTAAATTCCTAATCAAGATTGAATTACACCTATAAATCAGTTCTTTTGATTATCATTTTGTTCCATTGTCTTCGTATTAAATTTTCATTGCAATATGTTGAAATGTAAAATATAGTTTAAAAAGTTGAAATGTAAAATACAGTTTAAAAAGTTGAAATGTAAAATATAGTTTAAAAAGTTGAAATGTAAAATACAGTTTAAAAAGTTGAAATGTAAAATACAGTTTAAAAAGTTGAAATCTAAAATATAGTTTAAAGAGTTGAAATGTAAAATATAATTTAAAAAGTTGAAATATAAAATATAGTTTAAAAGGTCGAAAAGAAAATTGATGAAAATTGTGATAATTGATATTAATTAAAATCACATGGAAACTTGTACTCCGTTATAATTCGTGCATATTCTTTTTCGTACCGCCTGAGTTGATAGCGCAAAAGTTTTCAAAAGATGAGTCAGACGTTCGTGAAATGAATATAAATTTGATTGCGACGCCATGCCGTCTCGGAATTTCCGGCATTGCTACTGCACTACCATCCTGTAATTCTTATTCCGTCTTCGTTGCTCCTCGGACAATTTAACGAGGTCATCGGATAACAAACACTGCGATGTGCAAATTAACATCAACCAAAGACAAAAGTATAGTCTCTGCGATATTTTACGAACATTCGATAGTTTGGTTAATTAACACGTATTTTAACCCTTTGGTACTCGTTTTACACTGTTTCATTAATTTATTTTTCTACCATAAGTCGCATTCGGGAATTGAAGTGCTTAGCAGAATAACAATTGAAGGACAGAGGTCTCGTGGTGTTTCTTGATTGAAATTCAGTACTTGGACGGTATAGAAAGTTTCTTCTGATTTTTTTCTAAAAAAAATTGCATGTTATCGAATTTATTTGAAAATGGAGTCGAACGAAAGCTTTTTCTCAAACCTTTTTTTCGCAAGATACAGATACATTGTTATTTCGTACATTTTAGTTTTCACTTTAGTGTAAAATACTATTAATATTATAATTAATAATAATCTTATTATTATAGTAATATTATTAATATAATATATTATAATAAATTATAATAGTAACATTATAGTAATATTATTAATATAATATATCATAATAAATTATAATAGTAACGTTATAGTAATACTATTAATATAATATATTACAATAAATTATAATAGTAACATTATAGTAATATTATTAATACAAAATATTACGTTATATATAAATAATATAGTAATATTATCACATATAAATTTATATTATATAGTATAATATTACTTAATATTATTAATATTTCTATACCCTACACACATAAATATACAATAATATTTTAGCATATATTTTTTTAATATAATAATAGACTGGATTTTTATGAATTTGTACAATTTCTGAAACTACAAAGAAAATATATAATTAAATCCAAAATACAATACTCACTATATTTAGTGCGTCAAACAATTACTTATCTAGTTTTCTAATTGTAAAAAAATTGTACAAAAATCCACAGTCCAACAATAATATATAATACAAATATTCTATAATAAAATTTTATATTACCGATGTAATAATGCAACAATAAATAAAGTCGCTGCGAATGGAGCTCGGCATTGAACGTATCAAAAGAATGCATAATGATGATTGTCATTGATCTGTCAAGTAGGCCTGCACTTGCGGAGCATCGAAGAACCGAGGATGACGGCGGAGACGGCAGCTCCTTGTGTGCAGGGGATGCAAGGGGTGCAGACTCCTATGGCAGGTCAGGGCACGTTGCAGCAGGTGCAAGATGGAAAGTCCACCGGTGGTTACTATTCTTCAACATCCGCCGTTTACGATCCGGAGTACGCCCGTATGGAGGCTTGGCTCGACGAACATCCCGACTTCGTCAACGACTACTTTCTCAGGTTATTATCACTTTTTTATCACTTTTTTTTAAATCCTTTCTTACAACATTCAACTAAAATATAATAATTATTCAACGTACGTCTATGAGACCGTGTGACTTAAAAGTTACAAACTGATGTATTTATATTTGAAAAAATTAATTTTCTTTAGTTATCACTGCACTATTATATTTGATTACTGTATTACTGTAGCGACACCAAAATGTTAAAACATTTTCAAATCAAAGTGAAAAACTGTAATCGATCGTAATTTTTTCTCCGATAAGCCGACAAAATTCGGGCTATAGAGGATTAATTAATTCATAAAATTTCTGTGAATAATTACGAATCAGCCATTTTGACTGGTACGGTGGTTCCAGTGTTAACCCTCTATAGATCAAATTTTTTACGAGAAATTAATTTTCTCATAGAAATTTTATAAATTTACATTTAATAGAAATTTATTTATTACAAATTCACATTTATAATTTTCTATAATTTTTTGAAAAAAATATGCGCAAAGAATTATCACCATTGTTACACGAATTTTTTCAAACACTCATCATCTTAATCTCTTTCTATTTCAACACGTTAAACGCCACGCCGATTCAAAAAACATTTTCGAACGCTTCTCTTTTTTTCTACCACTTTATCTTCTCGCTTCTAGGCGATAAAAACACCCGCTCGTGTTTCACTCTGCAACAAGTAGAAATAATAATGTTGAAACTAAAAATGCTAGAAATAATATTTAGTAATTATTCGTCACCACTTGATAATAAGCGCTTACGTTCAAGTCGAGATGGACTGAAATTGCTGCCCTCGGTGGAAAGAAAATGATTTTGAAGTAATCTTAAAGGAATAAAGTGTTGTAAAAAGAGGGGCGGTTTTTCTTCTCCGACCGTGTTATTTTAAACGTTGAGCGTTTTCTTTTTTTTTTTTTTTTTTTAAATTAGTTCCTCACTACTGTTATCAACAGTTCATCTTTGTATATAAATGTTCCTTAATTTGAGTAATAGTCATAATAGTACAGACAGAATTGATTGGAAAACGCATAAATAATAGTATATTATATTTATACGTAAAATATAGCCTTTAAACACAGCTGTTTAAGCTATCTATAAGCTATATATAAACATATATGAAATATGTGAAATATAATTTTAAGGTAGCAAAACGATACCTTAATGAGCGGACATTTTAAGAACGTTTTAATTGCTTCTAATTACAATATTGCTTATCGGTTAATTAAGAGCAATTTCTTCGATCATAATCCGAGTGTATTACCTTTAATGAAACGGTATAAACTTGAAAACATTTATTTGTCACTTATTAACGTTCGTTGATTGCTCTCGCCAACGTATAATTCACCGTTATCCTTCTCTTAATGTTTCTCTCGGTGTGTATCCTAATTTGAGAAATCATTAGGCGCACAGCGAATGATTTATGCACACCGAAAGCAAAAATAAAACGGTGACACACGAATATCGTAAATTAGCGTGTAAATTGTAGCGAGATGGAATAAAAGTTGGCGATGATTGAGAATAACCGGCTTTCGAACACCAGAAGCTTTAGAAATCGGATGGATGGTTTCTAATTGCAACGAAAGCGACTGTTTCGAGCTGAGTTTTGTATCTCTGTAAGTGTTGAAGAATTGTTTTCTGTTTTCTTAGAAACTCAAAAGGAGAAAAAAATAACGATAAGTTAATTTATGTTTATGGAGTGTTGGAAAATAATTGGGATAAAGTTTGATATAAAATGGAGAAAACAAGTTGGGAGTAACTGTCGCGAAATTTAAGAACAATTCAAAGGCATCGTGTTTGTGTAAAATTAATATTTTATTTAATGTTTTATGGATCATTTATTTCTGTGATTTTTATTAAGTAGTTTAACATGTTACGTGGAACTTATCGACGCTGGAATTTTTGTTCAGTGACGGTATCGATTTAAAAAAATAATATCTTATAATTCATACGTTTTATTAAACCACGTTAAAAAAAATACGACTTTTCTTTGTAGGCTTGTACAATTTTCTTCTGAAATTTTTAGCTATTTTGCAAATGGTTTTTAAATGGTATCATAGCACACAGTCTAATGGAAATTCGGGCAAAATCAGCCTAGCGCTTGTCGTGTTAATCTCTTTACAGCGCAATCAAGTCACGAAAAATTCAAAAAGATTGACATAAATAGTAGCGTAGACCAAGGAGAATCGGATAATTTTGTTTTGATAGTGAAGAAATAATAGTCAGAATTTAGAAAGTTAACTTTTTATTACAAATTCATAATTAATACCCATTTAACACAAATATTAATAATAAGAAATTTTTTGGAATTTAAAAATCTTGAAATCTAAAAGTGAACTCTTACTTTGATTCGAGTCTCTTCGATCAGCCCTAGCCTTTTCTTGATCATTTCAACTGTTTTTTTAACAAAGTTAACTTTTTACAATAAGTTCATAATATCTATTTAATTTGAACACTAATAATAAAAAATTTTATGAAATTTAAAACTCATTTTTTTACTGAATTCTTATTTTATTCTGATTCTCCTCAATCTACCCTAGGCTTTTCTTAATCAGTTTCTTTCAATAGTGAAAAACTAACAGTAAAAATTTACAAAGTTACCTATTTACAATAAATCCACAACACCTATTTACTTTGAACACTAATAAAAATTTTTATCAATCTTAAAACTCTTTCTTGTGACTGAATTCTTACTTTGATCCAATTCTCCTCGATCTACCTTAGGCTCTTCTTGATCATTTCCTTTCAATAGTGAAAAACTAACAGTAAAAATTTACAAAGTTACCTTTTTACAATAAATCCACAACACCTATTTAATTCGAACACAAACAACAAAAAATTCCATCAAACTTAAAACTCATTTTTTTTACTGAACTCTTATTTTATTCCGATTCTCCTCAATCTACCCCAAAATTTTCTTAATCAGTTTCTTTCAATAGTGAAAACCTAACATTAAAAATTTACAAAGTTACCTTGTTACAATAAATCCACAACACCTATTTACTTTGAACACTAATAAAAAATTTTATCAAACTTAAAACTTATTTTTTTTACTAAATCCTTATTTTATTCCGATTCTCCTCAATCTACTCTAGGTTTTTCTACACAATTTTCTTTCGATAGTGAAAAACTACCACTCAAAATTGATAAAGTTAACTTTTTACAATAAATCCACAC
>SMSQ01011626.1:0-31844 GCA_019453375.1 Ctenoplectra terminalis | reverse complement strand
ATTTTTCTTCCTTCGCATCGTTCAAAAATTAATCGACACGCGCAAAACACTTCTCCGCTTTCATTGGATGACTCTATTTCGAATTACCAGTACATGATTAAAAAAATGTAACCTTTAAGTAAAAAACAATTGCAGCATATCAGACCGTACCTACCCAATTACGAATTAAGATACGAAACAAAAAACACGAGCAATTCCATCATCCGTTCGCCATACGCTAAAAAAGAATACAAAACACGAGTACGTTTTGATTGAACAAAAACAAAAAAATGCTCTTAATTAAGAGCATAAACCCCGTAAACGCAGCTGTTCATTCACCGCGCCCATACTCAACCCGGAACGTGTATTCAAATCCTTTCGAAAGATCGACAAAATAATCAAGCAATAACTTCTGACTAATTAACGTTTCTCTGCGTTTTCCAGAAAATCTGATTAACACAAAACCCGTTTAATCATTCCTGNAAAAAAAGGGGAAAAAAGGAAAATAAAAAGGAAAAAAAAGAAAAAGAACCGGGAAAAAACGACTCCATGAAATTAATTAACTCGTTAAAGCGAATTCTTGAAAAGGCTTGTCCACCGAGTGCTTAAACAGCTGGATATTCATAGATGGTTGCAACGCGAAACGCTGGTGTACTTTCTCGTCGTTTATTTTCCTTCGTAATCACTTTCATCGAAAATGCGGCGAGTTGGAGTGCGAAAGTTTTATGTTGCCCTTAACACGAGGAAATCCTGCCGATCCTCATTGCCTTCCAACGCTGGCCGTCTAATAAATATTAACAAGAACCACAGCGAGATGGTAATCCGCAAAAGTTTTTCTTTGTGGATAGACTGCCAAGGAGATGTAACACGGTGGGACAGGGTGCGGGCCGAATGGATAGGGAAAGGGGTAGGGACGTGGCGTGGAGTAGTTGAGCAAAGTGAAGAAGGACGTCGAGATAATTCAGACAAGGGGGAGCACAATGAAAATTTGACAATGTAAATTATCCTGTTATTCTTCTTCTTTTATTATCTTGCTTCCGTCTTCTCGGTACCTATCCGCGAAACTTGCCGCTGGGAACTTTTGAAACGCTATTCCGCGCCGGCTGAGTGAAAAGGAAGCTGTTGCCAGCGGTTGTAATATCTGTTGCACACGCTAAGGGAAAAATTCTCGCAATTAACACGTTTCTCCCGAACTTCGTGACCCATTTGTTTCGAGTGCCTCTTTTAGCTATGTGTTTTAGAACATGTTTTGTTGTGGTTCAAGGATAAAATGGTTATAATTAATTTAGCGAGATGTAATCTTGAGATAGTTCATTGGCATGCTAGATTTTACAAGAACGCTGAGTACGCTGAGAACTGTTTGAATATTCAGGTCTCAAGAAAATTGTAGTCTCTTGAAACAGAGCAGCGTGGTTAACGTAGCTAACCCTCTATAGCTAGAATTTTGTCCGCTTGTTGAAGAAAAAATTACGTTTGATTGCAGTTTTTCACTTTGATTTAAAAATTTTAACTAATAATTGGTATTGATGGATCGTGGTATCGCTGCGGTAATACAGTGATCGAATTTAATAGTACAGTGATAACTGAATGAAATTAATTTTTTCAAATATAGATACATTTGTTTGCTAAATACGTAAAAACGTTGAAGCTTTTATTAATGAAAAATTTTACGAACCGATGTCCAAAGTTCTTTTTGGTTATATATTAGTCTGTCCTGAAAGTTTCTTTCGTTGTCTTCGAACAACGGCTTCGTTTGGCTGTGTTTATATAAATATTCAGACTTATCTGTTAAACGAGAGATGGAGGAAGGTAATAGACCGAAATGGATCCTGAATAAAACAATAACATATTGTGAAACAAAAAATATTATGCACTCAATACTTACTAGTAAAACGAAAGAAAATTTTGGGACAACCTGATAGAAGATATAAGAATCAAGTTATTCCATAAAAATTCTTTCGAAATTCGGTGATAGTGACCACCAAAATTGAACGTATATATACGCTAATGATGCAAATGGGTTAAGTCGAACCTTATCTCCATAAACAACCTTTATCTCAATTCGCACCGCCACAATTCTCGATCCTGCGAAACGTTCCAAACAACCCGTCAACATTCCATATCGTTCATATTCAACGGTCTTCGAGTGGTTCGTCCCGTATCACTTTCGCTTGAGCAGACATAAAACGCGACGTTAATTCCCCGAGAACTTCTTCTTCCACAACCTTTCGGTACATTTCTTCTAAAATGGAAGAACGATCACAGCGACGGTATCTTTTCGTGTTTTTACGAGCCGGCTCCATCACCATCCATTCACCGTCCCCATCATCACACCGGCAGCTGTACATCCGTTATCTTCTTGTAGCTGTTCGACCAGTTGTCGCTCACGGAAATGGAATTTCCTTTGTGGAATTGCGCAAAAATTGATTCGTTTAACCTGCTCGTTGTGCTCAAACGGATTTGACAAGCCGCTCATCGAGACACGTTTGGTCCCAAGTTAAGGTCCATTTATGCCATCGATGAACCGTGCACGAGCCGAATAGAACGAAGGCACCGTCGAACCACTTATTCATAGTGTTCTATCGTTTTTTTTTTTTTTTTTTTATTATTCATTAACATTTTAAATGTTACGGGTCATTTTAGAAATCCGCTCGGACAGTTCCAAACGATGAAATCGCGAATTTTTTATTTTAGAAACAAAGATTAGGTTGAAATGGATTTTCTTAATGAAAGAAACCTCTTTTCTTAATGAAAGATAATTTTTTGATCTTGTAAATTTATAGAATGTGATATAATACTATAGTAATAATAATAATACTTAATATTGTAGAAATAGTAGTGTACATCGAAGTGCTTATACAGTGGTTGACTTAAACGCCAAACCATTCTCTACCCACAATATATAATAATAATACTTCTTAGAGCAAGTTGTTGTATGTTTGACGCGAATCACTTTTCATCACTGCTTCCAATATATTAATTATCCACTGCTGCTTTAGGTCAACCACGCAACTCATTTTGTAGAGAGAAAAATTTGTAAAACGGAATTTTGCGAATCAACGCTGTACTTTCTTCTCGTTCACGGTATTCTCCTCTTTGTTTATGTTTCAGGTGGTTTTTATAGCATTATTCTCAAATTTGCGTTTATGTAAAACAATTGCACGAGTATCAGCAAAATTTATACTTGGAATCAATTTTTCAAAAGTGACTAAACTGAATCGTTTGAGAAATAGGGTTTCGAAAATAATGTGACTCTGGCAATAGATACATCGCACTGTACAAAAGGTTAACTTGTGGCTGAAGAAGGAAAGAAAAGGATAGGAAGAACGTTTCGCCCGGAGCCTGCTAGCGGACTCGTCAGTGAGGAATCCTAGCAGGCCTGTACCTTAGACACGGAGATACCAAAGTTAGGAAAGGGTTCGGTGTAAATACTAATCCTACGATTCTCGAGAACTTGTAGGAAAGTCGGTGTTGTGGAATCCTTCTGGTGACGGAGTGCAGTAGGTTCGCTACAAACTCATAAACAATCATTAAATTTATTCCTAAGTAAAACTGTTTTATCACATTTTTAGTATATTCCTTCCAATTTTCTATATCTAATGTTCGTACTAGAGATACAGAAGTCACGCTCTTCACTCTTCAGAAGTCACTACAGGTGTATTAAACCTCAGCTGAGATTTCGAAAGCTTTATAAAAAAAAAGAATATATGATAGAAAAAGGTACACAAAAATTTCACATGCACCAATCTATTAGGTTGTCCCAAAAATTTCTCTCGTTATCTTCATACAATAGCTTCGTTTGGCAGCGTTTATACAAACATGAGAGCCTTATTTGTTAAATGAGAGATGAAGGAAGATAGTAGAGCAAAATGTATCCCATATAAAATAACAATACATTATAACAAAATATCATGCATTCGTTACTTATTAACACTAGAACTACCAAAGTGGTCAAAATGACCCATTCGTAATTTTTTACAACAATTTTATAAATTCTCTATGGCGTCTCAGAGACAATTTTCCGCGATGTTCTGTAAAAAATGCAGACAAAGCTTTGTTTTTCCTCCCATTGTGCATTTTTTGATATACCTTTCACTATGGTTTTTTCACTAGAAATAAGTATGCTTTATTCGTCGGTAGTCCTAGTGTTAATAAAACGAAAGAAACTTTCGGGACAACCTAATACTGAATAAAATTAAAATCGATCGCGTACATAATTTTCCTTCATCTTTGTGTAAAAAAAAATAGTTGATGTCAAGATTACGGGGACAAAAAGTTGTCGAAAAAAGAGTCGGTTGATAGCGTAAATGAACCTTTAGGCGGTCGAAAATCGGTGCTTTCGATACTCGGTGGGTTGCAGGGGAAACAGCATGCCTGAGCTGAACGGAGCAACGCAGGACAGGGCCATTCTAAGGGCTCGAGATTACAAGCCATTGTTCTCGTGCCACCCTTTGTCTCAAATCTACCCTTCTACGACCGACCTCCACCACCTTTTTCACCCCGGCCGCCTATCTCATTCTTCTTTGTATTTTTAATTCGCAACTTTGTAACCGGCCTCATCTGTCTCTCTTTCGCTGAAAATCTCGCTTCGTTCCGTCCTTCTTCTTTCGGTTTGATTTTCCCGACCCTAACGTTCCGTTTTCACTGGCCGACCCTCGATCCAATCCATGGTGTCCTCGTCGTCGACCTTCGTCAACGATTATTTCTCCGAGGAAATCTGGCCCACCCCCTCTCCATGGTCGGGAAATCGTTCTGCATTTATTCGCTCCCTGGAATAACGTTGATCTGGGAGTTTACATTGGCCGCGAATTTACCGATGTAATTTTAAAGCGATTCTGCGGGAGGTTGTAGAGGGCTATCCGGTTACGCGTATCGTTAAAGGAGAATTGTTAAGCGAGATGAAATGATAATTTCTTGTTAATTAAAGGGGATGTTTGTTGGTCGAATGGTTAAGAGAATAATGGTAGGAATTAGGTTATTGATCTTTGTTCTTATTTTATTTTCTTTAGTTAATTTGTACACTTTTGTTCGTAAGTCGTCGGACTTTTAACAAATTTATCCCATTGTACTTGGAAGACACACTTTTGCGATACTTGTCCCGAGGAAGAGAGAATGGATTTTGACGAGTGCTTTCTAAAATATCGCAGGAAGTAAAATTACCAAGCTTAAGATTCAGTATTAATAAATAATAAAGTAATAAAAATACACAAATACAGTAATAAAGTAATGAGTAATAAAAATACACGAAAAGTTGAAGTAAAATAATTATATTACACGCGATTCGAGTCGCTGCATCAATCCAAGTGGTGAGTGAGAGTCACCTCTCGAGTGCGAAGGGTTAATACTAGAACTACCGACGATTAAAGTATAGCTATTTTTAATAAAAAATTCAGGATAATAGGTATTTTAAAAAAATATAGAACGGAAAGGAAATTAATACTTATGTACACTCCCGGCTATAAATTACTGGATACTTAACAAATTTAGAATAAGAAATTGTTCGTGTTATAGCTATAAAATAACCCAACCACTCAATAACTTTTCACGTTGTACAGAACCTTAGATTATACTATCTTCTTAAGATCTTACCGAACGTTTACTTTAATAAACTTTTTATTCAAAGACCTACAAATGTCCGGTGACTTACGGATGGGAGTGTATACTCGTTAAATCACAAAAAGTTCCTAAAAATCTACCATTATGAATTTGTAAAATTTATATGAAAATACACACATCGGTAATTTTGATCACTTTAATAGTTTTAGTGTTAAAATAAAGGAAAGTGTACGTGTTTATGTTATGTAAGTGTTTATGTCATATAATTTAGTTATTCTATAATTCCTTCAGTTTCACTGTCGTGTTAAGATTTTACTAAAAATCTACTTCGATAAGCTTTTTGTTCAAAACTTACAAGTGTCCGGTGACTTATGGATGAGAGTGTACCTTGAAATAAAAATGACACAATGGTAAAAGAATTAATCCAGTGAAAAGATGAATAATTAACTTAGTAAATTCTTTTATTGGAAATAAGAAAGATGAAATTTCTGTGCATTTAAATATAAGATTGTTCGTATCCTTTGCAAAGGATAAAACAATGTGAAAGGAACACTGCAAGGAAAATGTGTTAAAATGACACGAGGGACGGATAAGATTTAAAAAATGGGATTTGTTTCAAATTAGAGTGGGAATTTTATATTTAATATTACTGAAAAAAAATTCAACTTTTGAATAATGGAAGTTACATCGATCGGAATATTTTTGTAAAGATATTTTCAATTTGTATTTAAATGTTCGATCACACATAGATAGAGAGCTCGATTATTTGAATATCGTTTGATCAAATGTTTATTTGCCAATGAACAGGAAATAAACATTATACGTACACGTTTGCTAATTACAATGTTTATATATCATTAGTTCAACCCGTTTAATTGATAGATGACCGTTTGTTTTGCACGTCAATATATGTAATAAATTATGAACTAACAATTTGGTTGAAAAATAACGGAATGACAGATGAAATATCAATTAAATAAAAAATTATTTAAAAAACGTAGGAATAAGGAAGATAAAATAGTAATCGAGTTCAAATTGCTTTAAAAATATATTGAGATATACATGAATAATTAATATAGTGAGCGATAATCCAAGTTTCTAAAAAAATTATAAATTATTTAAATTAAAAGAAAAATTGAAAATGAAGAAATTGTTCGATCGAAAATAGAAGGAAAAAATTTAACGCGAGTTTCAATTGAAACAGATTTTATATGTTCCTTAAATTTATAGAACAAAGGAGCTTTCGAGAACGTCATCGGTACCTTTCTTAAAAGATAAGAGAACAATTCTAAAGGGTTCTTTAAATTCTTCATTAAAGCCAAGAAAAATTGCAGTAGAATATGGTTCGAATATAATATATCCACGGAGATTGTAAAAGGAACAGATATGCACGTAAAATACCAAAAATGAAGAATATTTATGAAAGAATCACCTTTGTAACATCTATCCAGCTACAATAGACAGAAAAATGAAGACGAGTAAAATAAATTCGATTAAGCTTGATTGTTAAAAAAAGAACATTAGATTAAGAATTATATTAAAATTACATAAAAATCTACCGAATCAAGAAACTAAAATAGTACGAAATAACGACAGGTTTATTTGTTATTTGTACAAAACATTCCTTGTAATTAAAAATAGTGTTTCATGATTTTACCCATTTAGAATCGGATAATTTCTATTTAAATTTAGAATTGATTATAATATTTAAGTCTTTGGAAACATTAATGATCCTTTTTTACGCTTTTAACATATTTAGAAGTTACGAAGAAATGTAAAAGTTTTAAATATTAAATTATAAACACTTTCATTTTGTGTTCAAAGTATAATCTTCCGTCAAATAATTTAAATATAAACATCAATTTTTAACCGTATTTTTAAATATCTTTTAGATATTTCAATTGTCATTAAAATTAGTCTTATATCACTGCCGAGTTATTTATTATTACACTATTTATGCATAAGATAGAACGAAGTTGGACCTATCACTCTATACAAATTACCATCAAATTATCACACCATACAAATTAAAACTCATAAAAAACTGACATATACTACTAATTCTTCCAAGAATTTATTAAATCAATTTATTCGAATATTAACCTAATGCCTTCTGTTCAATTTTAGTTCGTTTCCCATTAACCATGCAGTGTTACAACCACTATAAACGTGACATAAAATCTTTATTCTACTTACTCACAAAGTATACGGTAGTCTTGTTAATCTCATCCACAAACTTTAGCACAAATGATACGAAACTTTACCGCTACAAACATCAAGTTCATCCAAATCCCAACAACCCAGGCGCACAGCTACGAATCGTTTCATTTTCAATAACGTTGGGGGGTTCATTTCAATTTAAATATACTTGTAATTGCACGGCGCGCTTAAATTCTTGCAGAGTAATGGCAGTTCTTTCCCTTCTTTCGCGACGGAGTGTCCGTTTCGGAGGAGCTATCCGAGCAGAGGAAAGAAGGGTAACAGACAGCGCGGGCACAATATCGCGAAATCCGGTGCATAATTATAAGACCATAATACCGAAGGAACGAGTTTACACGGTAGACGGGATTTCTGTAGTTCGCTAAAGAACGGCGAAAACCCATTATAGATAACGAGAGGCAGAAAGAGACAAAGTCGAGTGGTAGGGGCGCACGAAGTGAAATCGAGGTGCCAGTGTACGAAAGGGCCCGATACGCCTCCTCCAAGGATTTGCGAAACGATTCCCCGCTACGACTTTGAAGTCGTTCGCCGCTAAGAGAAAGAGAAAGAGAACGAGGGTGGGCGAGAGCGGCTTCGTAGTCGTCGCTTGCATCTCCACGGCCATCGCCGCCAGTAAAATGACGTCTCCGAAGGAGGAAAGTAGAGTGGATATCCGGCGTGCTCCATGCAATTGGAAACTTTTAGTAAATGTAAACCGTTTCGTGCTCGAGTAGATACAATCCGGTGCTAACCCAGTATCCGCTACGCTCCGCTCCCTTTAACCCCGCTTTTGAATCTCTCTTTTTTTTTTCATCCCCCTTTCTTACCTATCCACGCGAGACCGAACGACACCAGCGAGTCGCACGTACACGGTCCACACGGTTTGACCGACCGGATCGGACCCTGTGTTGTCCGTTCATCGATGAACCTACCGTTGGTTAGGTCTCGACGCACGAGGGTGGACACGAAAACGCGGCTAAAAGGGAATTGTAAAGTACGACGCTTAGAAATTCGTGAACGGGCGGAAAGAGTGGGAAAGGAGGAAAGAGAAAGAACGGTGTGCTCGGTGCAATTCGCCCCGTCGCGTTTGCCGGTCCAAGCCTCGATAGTCCGATTAAAACCGACTCTAAAATCCCGTCCCACCCTACGGAACCTATTGCGCCACTGCTATTCCGTTTTATTGTTCGAGCTACCATATGCATAGCAATAACTATGTCCGCCCCTATGATACCGAGTTGCTCCAGCGTTTCGCCACGTTTCAACCTTACTTACCCTTCGCCGTTGCTGACTCTATACAACCTTCGAATTTCCATATTTTTTTTTTTTTTTTTTTTTGCCGAGAGTGTCGCGGTTTCTCTCGTTTCCATCTTTTTCGATCCTTTCTCTTCGATCGGTTTACGATTCGCCGTTCTTTGTGTTCCTCCCTTTCCGACTTTCTGGTTAGTTTCTCGTGGTTGAGTTTGATTTCTTGAAATCTGTGGTAGAAATTTATTTATGTGTTAATAAATATTTATTTGTTTTATATTAATTGTGTAATAAATATTTATTTATGTTATATTAATCGTGTAATAAATATTTATTATATTGATAAAAGTTTATATAAGGTAATATTGAATTATTGAATTTGTTAATTATTGCTAGAGAAGGTTGTACCTGGTATAATTATTATTTTAATGGAAGATTCTTTTCTGTAGTAATTTTTCGAAATTTTACAAGTTGCTTTTTTTATATAAACGGTAGTTTCTGATAAGAAAAAAATATATGTACAAAGTATTATTAATATGTTACGACACACATTCTCAGTTTAAATCGTATTTTTTAATTCAGTAGTGCAATGAAATTTATTAAACTTGGAAATATATAAAGTCGTGCAAATACCCCTGCTGTTAAGTATATTAATCGCGTTAAAAATTAACAGTATATATTAATCGGATTTTTATAAGTACATTTATCGCATTACGTTAACGGGAAACGTGGAGGAACAGATTAACGTAAGCGTAAAATTACACAATTGATTCCCTCGACTTGGCCCGAGTTATTTATTTCAACGTTCCCGTTGTCGACATGTTCCAGTCGTTCATGCAGTCTTTTTTTCTTTTAAAAGCGAGTGATCAATTTCTGTTTCGACAGCTCGTAAATTACGGCTGCCACTAATACCTGTTAATTTAATTTTTTCAAGTTAGAGAAACATTTGTCTCGAACGTAAACTAAATTGCACTAAGTATCTGTTATGAAAATTATTATTTAGCCCCTTGTCTTACGATTTTTTTCAATATCCATACATCTTAGGAATAGGTATTTACTGCTTTAACACTGGAACTACCGGCGATTAAAGTAGACTTATTTGTATGAAAGAAATAAAAATGATGGGTATTTGAAAAAATATCTATAATAAGGGTGACAATTCTTTGTACATATTTTTTACAAAAAGTTATAGAAAATCCCGCAAAATACATCGTTGTATATTTATAAAATTTCTATAAGAAATTATGAACCAGTCATTCTGACTGGTTCGGTAGTTCTATCGTTAACACTGTGCTAAATGCAAACTATTTAAATATTATACGTGATTACGTAAATTGAGTATTACTTTGTAAAAATTATTATAATACCAATATCACAGTAATAGTATACGTAAATTAAAATTACAGTTAATGTTGAGATTAAATTTTATTACAAATATAGTGTCTTTACTGTATTTGAACCATAACCTGCGCCACGAGTGCGACTCGTGATTGTAAGGCAAAGGGTTAATTCAGAGAGTTTATTCAGAACGTATTACACAAATTAATAAATTAAAATTGTAGTAAATATCATCGTGTATATTTTGGTTTTCTCGAAAATATTGCGGAGGAAAAAATATTTGCATGGACCGTTGAAAAAATTGAACTTTCTATAGCGTTTTCGTTTTTTTTTTTTATAAAAAAAAGCGAACTGTATAAAAATTCTTTCTCTGCAGTGAAACCTAAAAAAACCCTTTTTTTCATATAAAATATTGAAAACATTTCAAAAATCTTTGACAGCTTAAAAGTACACTATACAGTACGTACAGAAAAATAGATTTTAAATATATTACATGAACAGTGTTTCTTCATACATTTAATATTATTTTAAATATTACAATATTTTAGAGCAATGCAAGTTTTCGTAACGTAAAGACTGCAGTATTACAAAGCGAATTTTTTTTTATTAAATACTATTATGTCCTATTGTACAAAATATTTCTGTAGACCATTAAAAATTGTAAAACAATTTCCATTTCGTTCTGAACATTTCACAATAATTATTTGTATGACAGAAGTGTGCTACGGATATTATAACCGTTAAGAGTAATTTTTTCAAACTGCAATTTTGTACTGGTTTTCATAAAACAGCATACACAGTAGTATTTAAATCATGATACGCAATATATGAAGCCATAATATATGAAACGTCTGAATGCTTTTTATTTTAAAGTGCATGGTACATAAAAACCACCTATAAATCTCATTTTATCTCAGTTGTCTTTAATTTTATACGATATTAGAAGCAGTTTACTATTTTTCTCGAAACAGTGCAGCGAACATACGCTTCGTGAATGACATTGAAAAATTGCACGAATTAAAACACTAAATATTACCTCGTCCACATTATTTATCCCATTTGTTTCCTACTATCACTTCCTCCACCACCTAGACAGTTTTTTAATGAATGAAATATTTCCGAATTATAAAGCGATGAAAAAACTCGTTCTTCTGTTTCGTAAAATTCCCAAGTTAAATATTTTATATCGTAACTTGTTAGTAAGTATAATTGATCACAAAAGTATCCGGCCACTTTAGTATCAATTGTTACTTCTTTAAAATATAATTTTTTTTTTTCTGTATATTCTATATTATTTAAAAAGTGTTATACACTGTTGTAAAATAAACTCTTAAATTTTCTCATACACGTGGACTTTAAAATTTATTTTTTTAAGAAATATTACAATTCAACTAACTTAATACCGATTACACTGATCAACGCAATATCAAACAAACATTTGCAGTGTCGTAGTTTTAAGGACTTTCAGTTTATGGAGGGCAATAGAAAGCGTAACGGACGAAGACCAGACCCAACGGACGGACGATGGGTCGATGCGTGGGCAAGGATATATGAGTGCGAAGGAGGGAGAAAAGGGGACTTGCGAGGGTTTTCCGTTATGGAAAAGAGGGATGTGGAAAAGAACGTCGAAAAGGTTGGATTTTTGAGAGAGCGTAGAGTAGAGTTGGACAGAGCATAGAGTAGTGTTGAACAGAGCGTGTAGAGTATTGAACAGAGCGTAGAACGAGTGTGTTGTGTAGTTGGAGAATTGATGTGAGACTGATTATATATTTATGCGCGTCATAGTCGCTCACCTAAACCTTATTCTTAATAATTAAAAACTTTTACGAACTGTATATTTAAATAAAAACTCTATACATTGAACACAATTTCGTTTGTTTTAAACACAATCGATATTCCAATAAACAACAAAACATTGATTCTCCAAAATAGAAAAAAAAAACCAAAACTCAAGCTGAAATGCACCAGTTGCCTCGATGCGCCAGTTAAAACGATCAATCGATTCAGCCAAAGCTGATTGTAAGTCAATTATCTCGAAACTCTCTGGCCGTGCACGAAGGGTAGTAAGTAACGACAGAAATCCGGCAGGAAATGGCGCATCGGTCGCTATAAACAGAAGTGGCCACGGAATCGTCTCCGTGCCTCGCACCGCCAACGACGAAGCGAAGAAACGAGATTGAAAGTGATTAAGACCGGGCGATGGGCGGCCGGAACTACTGTGCGTGCGTGCAAACGCAGCATAGTAGGTCACAGTGACGTTAAAGGGTTATCAAATAGCCGTAGCATAAAGCGTTTCGGCGGGAAAGGGCGAAGGGTGGGTTAAGCCGCGTCGTATTGGCATACCGATGCTTACAGGAGGGCCCGTGAACACGTGTAGCCGTGCTGCACACTGCTAGCTGTCTGACAGTTTGGCATGTTGCCTTCCACCAACACCAATGCCTCCTCCATCGTCAGCATCAGGGACGCTGCGTATCGTCGTGTTGTTGTCGTGTCGACACGCGACACGTTACCACGCTTCCTCGTGTATATGCACACGCACGCGTTTAATGCCGCGGTAAATCGGTCAAGCTGTGACACACAGCCGGCCTCGGCGATTGCCGCGTGCACCCTGTAAGTACCTGAGCACATAAAAAAGCCCTGGCCTGCTCAAAGCTCCGGAAAACCGCGCTGTTGTTGCTACCGTCACGCCGTGTTTTCTCCCTGGATTCGGCTGTTTTATGGGAACGTTACGCGGAAATCACCGACTACCGTGGGAGGAATTCGATTGGTGTTCTGTTGCGCGAACGTTTCCCCGAATGTCCGCTTGTACTCGATATTTTAGGGGTGTATGCGGTCGCGAGGCTGTAGAGCAGGTTGTGACGTATTAGGGGATGAATAATAGAACGGTATCGTTTCACGATTCGTGTTTCTGATAATTGTGTATCTTTTTTTTTTTTTCTTTTTAAAGATGCAAAGCTTTTTTGGCGCGTGTCGTGGAAACGAAAGATTTTGTTTATTTATAAGCAGCTGGTAGTGAAAGATCGTTTTTTCCTTTTTTTTCATTTTTTTTTTTTTTTTTTTTTATTTATGGAATGATGAGTGTCACGACAGGAGAAATATTTTTTCGAATAAATTGTCCGGGATTATCTGATGAAATATGAACGATGTTAAAAAAATATTGAGGAACGAAATGGTGGTAGTCGGCTGGTATAGGAAACTCGTGTGTTCTCATTTTATCGCACTTTATATCGAAGTTTTATTCTACTCTCAACTTTTAACTGTTTATTAATTTTTTTTAAGTAATAGTAATCACAGCTTCGCAAAACGGAAGAAACGAATCAATTTAAAAATTGCTGCAAACTTTCTCCGTTAAAAATTTCAATTTTAATTATTGTTATCAATTATTTCTTCAACACGAGAAACGTTCATTTTTGTACGAGTACCACGTTTTCTGATGATAAATATGAATTTCCATGGATATAAACAAAATGGCCATTCAACGTCAAACGGTACAAGCTTCTGACGTACGATCGCGCTAATTCGGACTGATTATGTCACGTGAAACGAAGCTACGCTCAAGCCGGAACGATGAATATTTCCAAGTTGCACAGTGTGGAGTAAAGCGAAATCCACTGATCCGGATTAAGAATTCTCGCACGTGACATCAGACTTAAACGGCCACCGTGCGAAGGAGTCGACGGTATCCCAGATTCGAATGTCGCGATACTGTCCGTGGCGGGTTCCTATGGGAAAATTATCCTCCTCCGCGCCGGTTCGATATCGCAAACCGCATGATATCTCCATAGCGGCGGATCGCTACGACGATTTCGCCTATTTGCAATAACAGTACGCTTTCCGAAGAATGAAAGCGCGACGTGTCGACGGTCGACGAGTGGAATGGGGAGCGTGGCGTTCACCAGCGGGACGTGCTCCGTGGCCGGGATAACCTTTATTTCGCGCCGCCACTGCCGCCGAATGGAAATTAGATCGACGTTTACGTATGAGACGTGTAAATCGATAGTGCACGGATTTAAATAATGCAGCCGCGGCAACAGCGTGCCGCGAGGCGACGCTGGGAAATTTCGCGAACCGTATCCGCGATAAATTCTCGTTCGCGGACGTGGAAAATAGGGTCTCTTTCGAGACGCGGAAATGTAAAAGCGTGGAGTAAGAAGATTGTTGCGAGAGATAACGGATATTGGGAGAGATTGTTCTATTGGGAGAGCGTAAGTGATTTATGTACTTTTGAAATACACGGAAAGTTCTGATAGCATATTTGCGTGTGTTTGTTTAGGTGCGAGATGGTATGATTTTGAAACGCTCGGTGGGAGTTTGTGATTCAAAGTTCGTGTGAGTCGCGTTGAGAAGTATAGTTGGTGAATTGTAAAAAAAAATTGAATGACTTGGGGAAAAAATTGTGTTAAATATTTTAGGGAGATCGCTATGGATGAATGGACCTGTAAAGAATTACTTGGTCAATTTGGTTTTTTGAAGTAGGATAGTAAGAGAAGAATAGTATCCACTTGTAAGGTATATAAGAATATTTTTTTAATTTTGTAGGATTTTTTATTTTTTATTTTTGATGTCAGAGACTTTTTCATGAGCCATGTAACTATTTTTAAAATATAATACCGTTTTCATCGTGCAATGCCTAGTAAAGAGGCTATACATTTTTTATAACGAAAAATAACGATTTAATGATTTACAAACTGGAAGTATTAATTAAAATATTACAAACCTGTCTGTTCTAAAATTTTGAAATCGTTTCCTTGGAAAATATTTATGATAAAATAAGAACGATTAAAACCGTTATTTTTAAAATTAATTAGCTAAATTAAATATCAGCGTTAAAAGAAAAATGTTTTAACCGGCCAAAATGTTAATTATATATTATTATATTTAACAGAATGTCGTTTCTATATTCTCAATTCATATAAAACAATTCATAACACGACAATTATTCATTTATTATCTTCATGGTATATACCATTATAAAAACAAGTCAAATAAATTGGTTACAAAAAATATTTCCAGGCCATTCTATTTATCCTAAAATTTACATATTAATTAATTAATCTCAAACATATTTTCGCTCGTTTAACAATCTTTCTATATCCCTGGATACAAAATATCAAACCCAATGAAAAAGAACGTCACGGTAAAAAATATTGGTATGTGCAAATATTTTCCCGTAAAATATCAGATTTGGAAAACTTGATAATAAATTGCTCGAAAAGCCTTGGCATAAATTTTACAATTAGACAACATAATCGTGTTTAAAACAGCGATATTCGAATGGGAGCCACGAAGACATTTATTCAACGAAGCACTACGCTTAATTTGTCGGTGAAGAAGAAACAGGCTAATTGGATTACACCGTTGCGCCGGAGCAGCGTTTTTACGACATCGGTCGGAATGAAGAATGCAAAAGGGAGTGATGTACGTAGCTACGTCGGTAGAAGTAAAAACGAGGGTGGAAAAGAAAGTACGGGAGAGAGAGGACGAGAAGTAAATCCAGCGTAGCGTGGCATCACCGACATCTCTGGAACTACATGGGCCGTGGTGGTCAACGTACCATAACATTATATCTATCCCATGTAGTCTATAGCTACTATTTCTTTTGGACATGTGACTGGAAACCACCCCTTAGGTATCACCAGCAGCGCAGGACAATGTGCTCGACTTAGCCTGATCTTATTTTCCTCCCCGAGACACAACGGTAATTTCATATATGAAATCATATTTTCGAAGTCTCCCGGCGTCACAGGATGTCCTGGCGTCCGCATCGATTATTTTTCTTTCACAATGGACAATGAGGTTTACGCTTGGAATTATTTCAAAATTTAACTAACAACAAGCGTTGCATCGGGAATAATTATCTTTGGAAAGATCGATAATACTTTAATCGACAGTGCGAAGATTCACGTTGCATACTTTTTAGTTGGTAAATAAAAGGTGAAATATTTTTAATCTATACTATTCAAGTTTGTGTAAATTATGTTACACGGTACAACAATGTTACAAGTTCTGAGTAAACTGAATAAATAAATAATGGAAGAATTAAATAGAAAACAGGAAATGTTCTTAAGTGCAGTGTGCTACTGATGCTCCACTCGTATAAAATTTATAAAATCTCGGGTTAGATTGTATAAAATATTTTGGTGTTTGTTTTCTTAGGAAGATACCTTAATTTATTTATAAAAAAATATTTTATGTTTTTCCCTGTAATATTTTATGAGTAGTCGAGATGTCGAAATATATAAACCATGTGCATTTAATATCTAAAAAATATTAGACAACGCTCTGGCTGGTTACCGGTCGCCTTTCTCGATCTGCGATCGTTCAGTGTTTTTAGTTAATAACTCGTTAACAAACCCGAATTGGACATTTTGGCAAAGAAAAAAATTGCTTTAAATCATCTCATGAATCACTCTTTTCCTAGTCCTTCGTTTAGTTTCATTGTATAATTAAAAATGCGTGTAATTTAAAAAAGCCCACAAAAAAGCAAGCTATCAACAGCTTACCACTGATTAGAATGTCACGTATAAAAAAAAAATACAAGAAACGTCTACAACGTATGCAAAAAGTATGCACTACCCAAAATCTGCAAAATAAAAGAAAACATTTTTTCTTTTTAGAGTAGTCACATTTTAACATTAAAGTCATTAGTAACCACAAACCGGTACACAAATGGCTATTACAATATAACAATGCTTTCAAAAGTAAAATATACATATTTTCTTATAATGAATCTAGTACATTTATGTATTTAAAAAACTCTGATACCTTGTGGACGTTATCACGATCATTTAACACTTTACCAACCGGAAACCTATTGTGGGGTCAGATATTATTTCGAGCGTATCTTCTTTTGATACTGTCAATACGACCGGATTAATGCAAAAACGTCGTGAATATATTTATTATTTTTCTTTTTCTTTTTTCGGCCACCTCGCTTGCTCGCGTTCGCTTCACGCGGCACACACACACGCACATTCTCATTCTCATTCAACAAGCGAATCGCCGCCGCATCGCTTGTCGGTCGCGTCACGGCCACACAGGTACGCTCCATCTTTCCTTTCGTCTCCACATTATTAATCGGTTTTTTGCAACCAACGCTCATCGACCGGGAGCCTATTAATCGGCTTTTTACAGCCAACGTTTACCCACCGCTTGCTGCTTAATACCACCATTATGAAAATTAAAAATTTTACTAAGTTTAATTACTCTACAATAAGAGAAACGATATACTAAGCACTCTCACGAATTTCGATTTAAAAACAGGGTTGCAAGACTAAGCGCTTATATTTCCGATAGCCAAAACCGAGCCAGTATTAGCGATCTATCCGCGCTCGAATGAACCGGTCGGTAAAGTGTTTAGTTGGATTTCATGTCAGTTTTGATGTGAAAATTATTTCTAACCATTGAGAACCTAGAATAGTTCAGTAGAACGTGCTGGACACTGCCTGATGACCCACAAAATCTGCATTCAGGATGGGATTGTTTCTGCAGTAGCTCAATGATAAAACAAATTCCTATCTATGTCCCATTTCTTGATTCATCTTCTATAAAAATATATCCGTTGGCGCAAACATCCGCAGTCTATTTATAAACAACGGAAAAAGCATTGTCTTGCGAGGGAATATTTCCAACCGTTTCGCTCTCGTTTCAGCGTTATATAAGTTAACGTCGATTATTTCTACTTGAAAAAGGATAGAAATTAAAATAAGAGCGGCGAGCGGATCGTTCCGTCTCCGACTTCGTTGCCAACAATTGTACTTACGTTCCTCGTTTTTTTAATCCTCCGTTGTGCCTCGAACGCAACGATTGTACGGACGTTTCGTTTCGCTGGGGAAAAGTATTTTTGTTCGGAAGGTATAGCGGCATAGACAGGTAAAGCGGAGCATAACGGAAGTACCTGAGAAAGTGGGGGATTTGCGTAGTTGGAGAGCGAGAAAGGGAACGGGAGAGCTTATCAAGAGCTTTAAGTTTTGCTCACAGAAGCAGTGGAGCAGGGGAGCGCGGTCTCTGGCTTAATCCTGTATTGTAAACTAGGCAACATACAACGGCAAGTTTTCTACCTTGTGCCACTCACCTTCTATACTTGTTATTTCCTTTCTTTCCCTAACAGAAGGGTGAAAGACAGTATGGGTTAATCTGTCCTCTGGGAATAACTCGAAACATGGAACAAAAGCTTTCCGTTCTTTCAGATTTTCTCCTTCTCTCTTTTCCATCGTTCTTTGAACATAATCTTAACCCTTTGCACAATCAACGATACGTCCTGTTTTTGTTTTTATTTCCTCTTCGTAAGTGTTTTAACTGGTATTTTCTTAAGCATCATCAGGGGCGCGAAATTAAAAAAAAGAAACACGCGTCGGTATTGTAAATAATTCTTGTTGGGGAAAGAATAAGTTTTATTCAAATAATTTGCCAATGCGAAGGTGTATGGGGGAGTATTTGTTTGTTTGTACAGGGAATAAGATATGATTCACTTTACACTGATATTTATGGTTTGATGAATAATCGGGGCCTTTTTTTTTAATTGATTTAAGGACAGGGAGAAGAGAGCGTAATAAATTAAATTAAAGAAGGAATAGGAATCTTAATTCTTTGCGTTTGAAGCTTGTTGTTGGGATACAGGAGAAAATGAATTTAAGATTCTAAATGCAAATTCCAATTACTTGAATATCAAGGTGAGCACAATTGAAAGCCGTTAAAGAGGAAATTCACTTTTTGTAAATGAAATTGCCAATTTCGAAGCAAGAGTAAGTTGCATTCATCTTCTTTCTTGACTTCCACTTTACAAATGATTTAATTCACCGTGAATTTACTCTTAATTGAACTCAAAGCTTGTCAGTGATTTTGCCAACGCTTTTATCGCATTGTAAATGCATTTTGCAGTAAATTATTGCTGTAACAGGAATAAATTGGAAATAAATTGCAAATGTTTGAAAATGATTATTATTAATACATTAATAATGAAATAGATTTTTCAGATACAAATCATCTGGCTAAAATAATATTGACAATTCTGAAAAATTGCTTTACGCGTTAGCTCGATAAAATAGTTAACATACCGATATCGTACACACTGTCAATTTGCATAAGCTTGAAATTTATAAATAGAGACACCGTATGTTATTCAACTTATACAAACTCACTTTTTGCCTATGTATTCTTCTTCACCCTATCATTAATTTAAATAAAAAAAAAAAATGTTTTATGGTACTCGTTGAATTCCTCAAAACCCATTGTGAACTATTTTCAAGGATGAAATACGCGAAGAGCAGAATTAGATAAAAAAATTTCTCCGTGCACTTTGAGAACTTACGACACTAGAACTACCAACGATTTAAGTATACCTGTTTCTACCAAACAATTAAAAATAATAGCTACTTGAAAAAAAACAAATATAAAATCGAAGAGAAATAAATCTTTATTCATATTCGTTACGAGAAAAACAAAGAATTCTTAAAAATGCACTGTAAATTTGTAGAATCTTATATGAGAAATTGCAAAGAAGTCATTTTGATTACTTAAGTAGTTATAATGTTAATTCATAACCAAAAAAGGATCGTTGTACGTAAAAAAAAGGACTGAAGATAACTTTGAAAACTTAAAAAAAAAAAACTGATAAAAAGGATACTTATCACATTACACAAAAAATGTTTCGGTAAACATTCTACCTCAAATTTCAACCTTCTATCGCAACCGTGGGGGTAGTAACATGGATATTTCGGATCATCCGTTTTTCGTCTCTTTTCCTTATTTAATAACGTACGAAAATTTTGAAAAAAAAGAAAGATGTAACACATTCTCAATAACGTAGCATAAAAAAACTGATAAAAAGGATACTTATCACATTGCACAAAAAATGTTTCGGTGGATATGTCCATACACCAACGAATTAATTAACTTTTTGGGGCATGCTGGCATTTAAAAATGTCCCACCTTTTTGACGCACCGTAATGCATGGTGGGACATTTTTAGTCCCATCTCGACTTATGGAAAAGGATGTGCTTTAATAAGTACAATTCATGAACCCATGTGGCACTATTGGAACTATTCGAGTCCCACCCTATAGCAACAAATTCAATTAAATTATTATTTTTTTATGTTTTTACATCATCTGATTCCTTTATTAGTAAAAATAAACCAATTTTGTTTCATTTAAAACACAATTAAATTTCTATGCAACATGGGTCTATTTTATTATCTAAAATCCTGTGCCGCGAAGAGTTAAGGTGACCATAACATCTGACTCTCTCTTTCTCTCTCTCTCTCTCTCTCTCTATATATATATATATGCCATACAAACTTGATACTCAAACAGTTAATTTCGCAACAGACGACAAAATATAATTTATCTTCTTTTTTTTTCCCCTCCCATCAACCTTTAAATTTTCTCGTTTATACTAAATCATGTCTGCGACTTCGTATTCCAGCCACGGATCGTGTTTCACGTAGTTCGGCATAAAGCTAGCCGTATATTCGTCGGCGAGATGCAAGCACACGTGAATCTTTTCAATTCCGTCCAGTATATAAATTACGAGGCAAAGTCTCTTTCGTGCTTTCATACTTTAGCGGGATTCTCCGCGATCTCAGTTAAATGGTCCGTTCTGTAAAGAGCTCACTTGTGGCATGTTAAACGTACGCCTGTTGGATTTCTTGCTTATCGTGCAATAAATGTATACAACTCGAAAAAGGTGACTTACCACCATGTATAGCAGTGATGGAAGAAGATGAGCGGCCAGGTAGCTGTTCCCCGTTCTGCCGCCGCTACTTTCATACATTTATTTATGAAGCGCTATGAATAAATGGATGCTGGCCCTCCTCTCGCGCTTAGTGTTTCAGAAATCTGATATCGTGTTGTTCTTACACGGACGTACCGAATATAATGGTTGTTTGGGGAGTACCTTGTCAAATCGATTAGCTCATTTCTCGCTGTCTGCCTCGGTTCCACCATGTTTCGGACAGAACTTTCAAAGGGTGGTGAATGTAATAATTATGAAAAATATTATTCGCCCTAAGGAAATTTTGTGCAGGAAATTATTTGTTTCAATGCGGTTTAATTTTAAATTTGAACAGTAACGATGATATTTTGTTTTTTTATGCAAGATGTTTCCTCTTATTTAACGACGAAGCTTGTGATTTATAGAAAAAAAAGTAACTTGGAAATATTTAGAATAATAAAGAGTCGAACAGGTTAAGATCGGATGATATAGTTTGAGAAAATAGTGTAGATATTTTTTTGGTCTTCAAAATTTAATAAATTGTCATCTGAAAATTAAATTATCTAATAAAATAGTTAACAAAAACTATCTAATAAAATAGTAAAAAAGTAAGGATCTAATAACAATAATAATTAAATACTCCAATATATTTCTTAAATTAATATTTGAAGGAATTTTATTTACTCGAGCTTGGAACCTTCCACGTTGTAGTTTAGTACAAAATAATTGCACAATAATTATGACTAAATAGGTACAATATCATTGAATATAATCTAGTTTGAAATACTTAAAACTTCACTATAACATTCCGAAAATAAGCAACAGAAAACAAGTAATAAACAACCAAAACTAATTTTCAGATCTCAAACTTGAAGCATCAAGGTATATAATGTGTTTAATATCGTAATATAACCGAATTTCATAGTTTGTATAAAAATACTAAGACGAAACAGAAAAAAGTTAAACATATTCCTTCTTTGTTTCACAAATATTAAACAGTTGATTCCTAATACACATCCTTACACGAGTAACGAAACGAACCACATCTGTCGCAAACACCAATCCCAATTCAATAAAACGACCAGAACTCTCAAAAAAATCTTTACGCTTCAAAAATTGCCTCCGCGAAGAGGGCAGATCGGTAGGCGCGATAAACGACGAGCTCCTGCTCGCCGAACAAGATCCTGCTCCCTTAATTTCCGACAAATTTCACCCATCCCATTGTTAACCAAACAGAGAGGGCCTCGAACACAGAGAGAGGGTGGTCACGGTGCGTCGTTCGTCATGCCGGCCGTTTTATCGTTTCCACGTTCGACCGATTCGAAAAACGAGACGATACGAAGTCAAAGGGCCGGAAGACACGAAGAATTCGAAGGAACAGCGTTCATCGAAGGAAATTCGCTCGCCGCCTCTTTTCCGGCTCGCCTAACCTGAAAAACGGTATTCTCCTCCCTTTGAATCGCGCCACGAGGCAGCGCGAAGTTCGGGCGTCAGAGCGAAAGGACGGTCCCTGTGTGAGCGTGGAGGCAGCCGGCGCAAGGGGACGAGAAGGAAGAAAGGGCGTGCAGAGGGTTGGGCATGTAATTAACGAGTATTCTCAATAAGACGGTCGACGGGCCGGAGAGCGAGCAGAGAGCTGAAGAGCTCGGCGAAGGAGAAAGCTCAAAGCTTCGAACGCCTCGCGCGTTCACCTGTTAAATAAAATACATTTAAATGCCAGCGGCACGTTGCCGCGCGTGAAAACTATTGACTCCTAGCCCCTGCCTCTAACCCCCTGTTTCTTCCACTGCTGCGTTGCCCTGTACGAGGCAGCTTAATGAGCGTCGCTCGCATCTCGTTGGAAACCATCCTGTCTCTAGATCTTTCTTTTATTTAGGATCTCACGTTCTCCCTCTTTTTTTTCCTCTCTCATTTCCATTCCTCTGTTTCTTCTTTTTTTTTCTCTCTCCTCTTTCTGTCTCTGTCCGCGTCAACACGTGACGGGAAACGCGGTGTCTGGCGAAACGAGGCGTCTGAAAAATGCATAAATGTTGGGGAAAACAGGAACGAAGTCTCGTGTTATTGGTAGATGGGTATGTCGTGTTTTGGCGAACGCTTGCATAGCTGCTCGTTGTATCAACAGGTTTCAAGGATACGAACTCATCTCGGTTGGCTTTGTGCTCGAAAGGAGCCTCCTAGCGAGCTTGGACCGTGAAATTCGATTTAAGAATCGTTATTGACGAATCGTTGATGAGATTGTGTAGAATTATTGGGTGTTGCCGGTGCAGAAGCTTGGGATACGTTGGTGTAGTGTTTAAACGCGCAGTTGAAAGTTGAAAGGAAAATGAAAAAGTAGAGGAGTATCTGAGAAATTAAGTTCTTTAATGATATTGAAATAGGGAATTGAAATGTATGTCATTTTTTTACATAATCCTTTCCAACTTCTATGCATTTAATTCACATTTTAATAACTTTCAGAACAAAGTTCTTGGTACCGAGCATAGCTACTGTTGCACCGCATCTTGCATTTTATAACCGAAATAAAATTCTTTCCTTGGAGCGGAATCATAAATCAATGCATGCATTTTTTTCTTTGATGTAACTAACAAAGGAACACTCGTTTTACATTGATTAATGATTCCTAAAAAAAAAGGAAGGAGCTAACTGTAGAAAGAATAGTTATTTTGGATACTTAAGGAATTTTGAAAGTTATAACCGCGATATAATCAACGCCTTTATTTGCTTTATTGGAAAATTTTTAAAATTCTCTTACTCTTCGACTATTCGTCGTATAACGATTGAATTAACGTTTTCTATAATATACAGAAAGATATAAATAAATATAAATATATAGAAAAATATAAATAAATATAAATATATAGAAAAATATAAATAAATGTAAATATATAGAAAAATATAAATAAACGTAAATATATAGAAAGATATAAATAAATATAAATAAATGTAAATATATGGAAAAATATAAATAAATGCCTAGCGAAGCGAGACTAAAAAGAATTTCAATTATTTTAAATAGCACATGAACGGAAAGAATAATTTTTTTTCACAATAAAATGAATGAATAAATAAGCAAATGATCAATCGGCATTACAATCACGTAACACCTTCAGCTAGACCACAAATCGTTATTGGCGTGTCTTTCCCACTGATCAACGGTCATCCTATTTCTTTTTTTCGATTTATTTTACTTATCTTTTATTTCAGGGTTTATGACAAGCCTCCGAGTCGTCGTCAACGTCCTCGTATTGTAGTTGTTCTCTTCGGTTCGTTCTATTTCGTATCGTCTCGTTCACCGAGCTTCTCATTCCGCGTCGCCGTCTGGAAAATAGATATTATTATACCGGATGCGCTCCTCGTGTCCTGAAGATGTTTCCGATAAATATCAACAGCGATGCTCCTCGCGGCCATTTTGCGGATAGACGGTCGCATTTTATGAGAGAGTAGATTTTAAGCGCGTAAAGAAGCGTGTATAGAATGCACTAATGTATTACGAGAAAGCTAATGTAATTTGTTTGACGATGAATAGACTATAATAGACTGATAGAAAATAGGCAAAGAAATGAGAGCTTAACAGAAATTTGTTTTGTTAATTAAATAATTTTAGGAACACGTTCTTCATTTTACACATTTTCTATGCTGCGTATGGTATTTTTATTTCTTTTAAATAAAATTCATGGAGAATTGTATCTCTTCGGACTGCAAACTCGTAAGCAACTGAGGAACATTTATTATTATTTTCTGTTCACTTCAATTTTTATATTTTGGTAATCAATATGTTGTATCCTACATTTTTATCCTTATTTTATCTATTTTAATTTTAATTTTTTACATTTACTGCATTATGGAAACATTAATTTTGATTTCGACATTTTCAAGTAATTTTAAAAGCACAGTTTCCAAGGTATAATTGCATTTAAATCTTTTATCATGGTGATCTAAAAATTGAAAGCGTTTTTGGTGTTCAGCTCGACATTCTGTTATACTAACAGAAACATATATATTAAGATTTAAATACACGATATAATGAATTATAACATATACATATAAATAATTACTTATTTTCCAAGGTCCAATATAAGGGTGAGTCAATAAATATTACCACCTTAAGTACCTCGTTACCTATTGATCTTATAAAAAAATATTGAGAATGAAATTTATTGCACTAAAGGAGCCTGATCTAACAAATACATTTTGATTTTTCGGTGTCTTATATTTTTTAAAATATCCAGTTAACCTTGCATTAACACTCAAGTATTTCACCTGGTAATATTTATTGACTCATCCTGTATACGCTCTTTCGAGTCAAAAGATTAATTGTATACACAAATTAAACATATAAATGCTTGCAAAAAAATTAGTTTATGAAATTACACATATACAGTACCGGACAAATGAATAGGGACACTCACGTTTTTCTGTTTGTTTATTGTCATGGTAACGTCACGTACTTATGTCACTCACACATTTCTTTACCATTTTAAAATATATATTTTATATTGAAATTTGTTACATTTAACGCTCTACATGCATTTTAATTGAGTTAATGTTAACACATTGAATCATTTAAGTATATTCAGAAACATAATTTATCCGAATACATTTGTCGGATACTGTACATGCTAATAAAGTAGCTATCATTGCAGTATTTGTAAAAATACTGTGGAGTATAAAACTGTATTCGCGTTAATATTCACTGCGTATATATTCGAGGAAACGTAGAACTTTATGAAACCGGGAACTGATATCTGATTTCAATCAGTCGATTGGGAATATCAAAAGTTGTTGATACAGAAAGGGATAATATACGGAAACCGAGTTTTACTTCAGGAGAAAAATGCTCATCGTACGGTCGATAGTAAAACGTAATAAGTCGGCGTATCGTAAATATAGACAACCCTTCATAAACCGAAATGAGAATCGTCAGGTTTTATATTCATACCGCGATTGAACTTTCTCAGCACATTACTTTCATGATTTTGCGAGAGTAGCTTTTGAAATATTTTCTACTGGTTTCTTTATGGGTACCTAAATCGATGTTGGGTAAATAGCAAGTAAAATAGTACATGTGTATTGTTCTTGCACGTTATTGATTCCATTTTCATCCTTTAAATAAGTAACTTTCGAATCAACTGTGGAATAAACAGAGTAAATTTGATTGGAATTCTGGGTTAATTAAAATAAAAAATAGTAAATATGATAAAAGATTATTAGCTAGACAAATTAATGAACTACTTTTGTTACTTATAATGAAATACATAGTAAATAAAGATCAGTAGATATAATTATTTTTTCTCGGTAAATGTAAGATATATAATATTTATTGTAATCTTAATATTCCAATATAAGATATCCAATATTAATTATTCCATTAGTCTCATAGTAGTATTACACACGCGAAACATATTTTTAAAAATTCGTAAATTAAAAATATATTTATATTAAACAGAATAAATTTAATTGGAATTCTGGGTTAATTAAATTAAAAAATAGTAAACATGATAAAAGATTAGTTTATTAGCTAGGCGAATGAATGAACTATTTTTGTTATTTATAATGAAATACATAATAAATATGACTCAGTAGATACAATTCTTTTTTCTCAGTAAATGTAAGATATATAATATTTATTGCGATCTTAATATTCCAATATAAGATATCCAATGTTAATTATTCTATTAATCTCATACTAGTATCACACACGTGAAACACATTAAAAAAAATTCATAAATTAAAAATTACAAACGTTGCTTTTAACGAATTGTCTTGAAATAACAACAACAAAAGATTACCCACTCTGCAGTTGTAAAACATTAACCAATATTATAAAATATTCTTTTCTAATTACTTTCCCATTCTCATTTAACCCACCACCTTTCCATAAACTATTTCAACAAACATGTTCTGCTTCCAATAAACGCAACACCTCTTATCGCAAGAACCCCGGCGCATCCAAATTAATTTAATCCCAAAGATTGCATAACAAACAGAAGATGAAACAAATGATAAAAGCAAACTTGCTTTCAATAGCACTCTTCCAAGCAGTTGAAAAACTTCTCGTCGCCCGATTATGATCAACATCGCGAAACAGTCTGTATATAGGAAGTGAATTTGAGCCAGCGCCAAAGGGGATGAGCGAGCGGACAACCCTTTACATTTTAATTACGCCCGTCTTAAAAGCCAATAAAGTCCTCGGTAGAATAGCAGCGTTCGTCAGGCTCGCTCAACCCAGGAACACCATGGAAATTCCACGAAATCACTGCGGCGAGAACGATGGTCCTGTCCAAATGGAAAGCTGAGAACCGCCGTGGAGGCCAACCGTCTGCCTCTCAGCCATCTTCGAGCAAGCTTATCCGTCCATTTAGCTTCTCGTGCACACACGTATTGCTGTGAACAATGCCCCTTTATCACTGATACGTTCCGTTTCGGATTCTCCTTTGCGTCCTCTTTCCAGTTTCCTCGCTTTCCTATTCAAAAGGTGATCTTTTCACGCTGTAGACTTCCGAAACGATAATCCTTTGACAAGATCGTCGCTTCTGCATTTTCGAGGGTTGTTCGGATGTAGCATTATTTGATTTCAGGGATTATATCGTAACTATGTTGTATATTGGACAGTGTACGTGTGATGGATACCAGGAAATTCAAATCGTCGGACTGGTTTTTAATTTTACAGCTGATATGGACAAGATACTTGACTTTTCACAGAATTTGACTCGGTAGAAATGTTTTGGTGGGTAGCGTAAGGAATTCAAATATTATTCCTCAATACCTTTTTTAGCATTTACTCAAAAATAAATTAATATTTTAATTTGAAAAAAATGGAATAATTTGAAAGCTTCGTACCGAAGATCTGTTATCAATATTTTATTCTACTATCGAAGCATGCGTTTTTCAATTTCTATGAAATGTGTTCCCAATTTTCTACCCTTAGTTTCAAAAGGGTTAAAAAAAATTGTATATTATTCGCTTTTTGTATATTTAAAAAATTTAATTAATGAAATTATTTATTAAATTTTAATTAATTTATGAAATTAAATTTAATTCATGAAATATATATTTATATATGAATCGGATCAAAGATTTATGCACAAATTTTGTATTACAGATGTGCACAATTCGTGATAATGTTTTTATATCTTTTTAAAACAATTCTCACAAAGAAAAATAGTTGTTCGCCTGTTTCATGCTCTAGAATAATTTTTTACAACAAATTGACAAATGGATACATTAAAATGTTGATTCAATTACGGCTCGGAGTTTAATTGATCGCTGTTACTACGATACTTTTGCGATTTTTGCATGATTGCGATTTTATCTTTTCCTAAATGAAATAGTAACGAATGTTAACGTGGTTTGATGGTTCTTTGTAATTTTTGCGTTTTATAACCATCCAGTTGAATATTGCACAAAGCAAATTACAAAGAGGCATTGTAACTGTGTCGACTGGTTCTTGATGAAAGAACTGCGCAGAAATGTCGGAGTACCGTGTATAAAATTGTAGAATGTCGTAACCGAGAATAGAAGTAAAATTACACTTGCAGTTTCCAGGAAAATTACGACGTTAAAGTGTATTCCACAACTTTTTTATTGCGAGAAATCTTTTTCACCCTTGTACACTTTATAGTTACATATCGCGAGAACTATATTTTTTATAGTGATACGCTTCCACTTTAATTTTTGTTCACCCCGATAAATTTATTCTTTCCCGTTTATCAAATTGATATATTTATTTTCGTAGGATAGGTGGTACGGAATGCGTGAAACGGACAAAAAAGACGCAACAAAGGGAACTTTCGAACCGAAATTTGCAAGGCTATCAAAATTTTTTTCACCACAGACTGAAATATAACGTTACCTTTGACATTCAATGCAGTGTATCAATCAAGAAAGGCACCTATCGCATGATCACAGCGCTATCGTTCCAACGGTATGCGATACCACACGTCCTGTTTCTATACGTATGGATTTTCGGTATCCATAGGCTGCTATTGAGACTGTTAAACTGTTCCAATTTCAACGTGCAATACATTTTTCAACGGAACTATCGCTTATGATTTTTATGTCGATTGTTTCTTTTCCTTTTTTCCATTTTTAGCACTATGAATTGCCTTTAATGATTGTATCTTGTCGCTATTTTAAATTTTTGCTCTTATTTACTGTTTATTGGTACTTTCCATCGTCGATATAAAATCATTCTTGAACAAATGTTAACTGTAAAATATTTTTTTATAATTTATACAGAACCTATTATCAATATAAATTCTTTTTTCCTTTAATTGAAACATGTAACACTTTAATATTAGGATTTAATATTGATGGAATAAAAATGGAGCTTTTGAAGAAGAGAAATAGTCTTCATTTTTGGTTTAGTTCGTAGTTATATTTTATGAAAATTAATGACAAGAATGATATTTGTATTTGAAATAAGTTTTCCAAGGTTATACTTTTGTCTCCGCATTTTTTTTCTTTTTTAGATAATGTGAATTTTTTAGTTTAAGAATTTTCTTATTTCTAATATTACTATTATTTTATTTCTATTTTATTATTAAAGATTTTTTGATTAATAACTATTTTTTAATCAATAATTTCCTTTATTATTTTTTAATTCAAGTTCAAGTAGAATTGTTATTGTCCATAATTTTAGTTAACTTCTTTGCTTAACGTTTGCAATTTACAATTTACAAAGTTTGATTGACGTGATTTAGGCGGGAATTGTTATTTTTAAATATTACTAGGTAAATGTATCGTGAATATCATAATCGATAATAAGCTTACTTTATTCTTTGATGCTTTTTTTCCAATTTTTTCCACGTCAAACTGGATATTGATATACTGACTTAGCTCGCGTAAACTTATTCTGTCGTTTACTTCAACGTTATCAGGTGGTAAATGAGGGGTCAAGCTTGGTTAAACGTCACAAACACGCGAAGACTCAATTTAAAGAGTTAACCTCAAAGAAGATCATGCTAACGTGGAAAGTTAATAACATTCTGTGTGATATGTTGATAGAAAACTGTACGAAACAAGTAGAAAATGTCTGTTATTAAGTTTCACATATTAGTGTAATTAAGCGTTAATGGATAGTCCTATATTTATTTTGCTATTTGTGCTAATTTAACCTATTTTATCACTAGTGCATTCTACGTTATTGCCCTGCTTAATCATAATAAAATTTGCTATAATAAACTTCATACAATATCGAATAACATTCTATCCATTTCCTGTGTAAAAATAGATTTTTTCAAATCTGATAAATTAATTATCGTTTGCATCTGTGAAGAATAACCAAACTAAGAAAGTGTCTAATCGATTTCGAATACTCTTTGCATATAATATAACGTACATGATCTACAAAACACAAATACACGTTGCTTGAAAAAATACAACCATTCAATTACATAATTGTTAGACAAATTAATATTTGAAACACAATATTAAAAATACGTGCTAGTTTTTCTTCTTTCGTATTGATGCATTATAAATTCCAGAGTGACATGAATCATAAATGCCAACAATTCTTAAAAGTATCTTGACTAGTGATTTCTTTTTTAACACCAGAACTTCTGAAGCGATCAAAATGGTTTACAATGTCACATATAAATACTACAAACTCACAATGATGCATTTATAGGAATTTTATATGATTCTCTACAACAAATGTGAATAAATTAATAATTAGATTAATTTTCCTTTCGCATTTTACACTTTCTTCAAACACCTATTATATCGAATACAGAACAAGTATACTTTAATCGTATGCAGTTCCAGTGTTAATATTTAATTCTACAGTGTCTGAGAAACAGTATAATTTCCTTTAACCCTTTGCCCTATAACCACGAGTCAGACTCGAGGCGCCGATTTTGGATAAACTACAATAAAAAGACACAATATTTATAATAAAGTTCAATTTTAGCTTTAACTGTAATTTAAATTTACGATATTGAAAATAAGCAAATACAAAATACGTGTAATATTTCCATACTTTGCGTTTGACAGAGTGTCAAATACGTGAATAACTATTGCTAATGTGATAATGAAGATTGAAGAAATCGTAAGTCAAGGGGTTAAGAGGTAATTTCTGAACTAATGTCAAACAACTTTTTCCTTAACACTAAACCTACCGACGATTGAACTGTACCTGCCTGTGTCAAAGAAATTACAATAATAGATACTTGGAAAAATACACAATGCTAGAGAAACAAATCTTTGACCATATATTTTACGGAAAATCACAAAAAAATATTCAAAAGTGCACGGTGAATGATTTATAAAATTTGGAGAAGAAATTACGAAACGGTCATTTGACCGCTTTGGTAGGTTTAGTGTTAAACAAAATATTAACCCTTTCGCGGCGAACAGCGCCTTTTGGCGCCCAGCTATAGATGCTCGCTTCGAGCGGACAGCGCCTTTTGGCGCCGTTCATTGTTATCAACATCTGCCCAATAATGTCCCTTCAGTCGATTGTTCTCGACGCGCTAGCAGTACACGCTTCTTGTTCAGAGATGTTTTATATAATCGAATATAATTATCCGTAAATTCTGCCCCGATCATGGACAAATGGGCGACGTTCGATCTTCTACCGTCGCGCCGGCTGCTTCGAGCGCTCCGCCGCGAAAGGGTTAAACTCGATTTTATTTACGAGATATTGGTGAAAAACATTGGCCAATCACAGAGCGCTATAGCGGCCGGACATGGGCGAGAGTGGGCCTACGCGCAGCGATTATGCGCACACGAGTCGCATAACGCGGAGACACGTGCCGGAGGTGTTAATTAGTGTTAAGAAACAATTATATGAGGTAACGAACAAATCCCAACTAT
>SMSQ01011605.1:37357-52780 GCA_019453375.1 Ctenoplectra terminalis | reverse complement strand
AACAATTTTCGATGTTCCTATATTAAAAATTCGCAGAAAAATTCTCATTTTTGACGCATAGGAGAATAATAAAAAAAAGTAATAATTTACGTAACATTTTAACCGTACTTAGACGAGTCTGACTCGTGGCCACAATTTCGGGTCAAGCACGAATATCACGAGCGAGACTCGTGGTCACAATTTTGGGTCAAACACGAATATCACGAGCGAGACTAATAATTACAGTTTCGGATTAAATACGAATATCACGAGTGAGACTCGTCGTTACAAATTTCTAGATTGCGGCTAACGAAAATAAGGGCTGAAACTTAAACAATCTTAGAAATATCGTTCGGAGAGTATTGGCCGCTATACTTTTGTCCCGGATTTTTCACAACTAAATGGTAGCGCAAGGGGTTAAATCAGATATACTGTATACAAAGTTGTTGGTACAAGTATAAATATTTTTTATTCTTCGTTATAAGAGCGGTTTGCATTCCACTGGCGCCTCTATGGCGACATGCATGATTTTCTTCAGAGATCAAGCTTTAAATTAACCCTCTATAGCCAGAATTTTGTCTGCTTATTGGAGAAAAAATTACGATTGACCACAGTTTTTCACTTTGATTCGAAAATGTTTTAACTAATAATTACTGTAGATGGATCGTGGTGTCACTACAGTGATACAGTAATCAAATTTAATAGTGCAGTGATAACTAAAGAAAATTAATTTTTTAAAATATAGATACATCAGTTTGTAACTTTTAAGTCACACGGTCCCATAAATAATAGAAAATCGTAAACATTTATAATTTTCTTTTTCTCTTTCAAAAGGAACACTAAGTTTTCACGGTAGACCTTTGAATCTTAAAAAAGTTCACGAGTGCAAAGGGTTAATATAACACGAAGGAAACGCAATCCCCTTCGTTAGCACTGAAACGGTTAAAAAAAAATGATTTGTCAAGATATTTTTAAGGTAATTTGTATTTTAAATACTGTTAACACGTTAAACGCCACTTTCCGTTAAGCTGTGTGGTGCGATACTAATTAAAAATAATAAGAATTTAAGAAGGAATTTGTAAAAGTTTGGAAAGGANAAAACATTTGGTTGCAAAATTGTTAAGAATTTAAGAAGAAAATTGTAGCCTGCAAAAAAAAGTGGTATCTTCGTTTAATGTGATTCAATGAAATCCATTAATGAATTATAAGGTATTATTTTTTAAAATTGATACTGTTAATCCTCGGAATACTAATTAAAAAACATTTGGTCGCAAAATTGTTAAGAATTTAAGAAGAAAATTGTAGCCTGCAAAAGAAAGTGGTATCTTCGTTTAATGTGATTCAATAGAACCCATTAATGAATCACTNTCGTATCTTTGTTTAATGTGATTCAATAGAACCCATTAATGAATTACAAGGTATTATTCTTTTAAATTGATACTGTAAATTCTCAGAAACCAACAACTCCTAAACGGAAATTTCAGCGTCGGTCCACAGGGACCAGCATGGCGCTTAAATTTCCGTGTTAAAGTTATTATCTATCACGATGATAAATTACTCGATAGATATATTAACCTTCAACCTCACAGATCTCGTTATAATTTCACACAACATTCGGTATCCGGTCAAATTTCAAAGCTACCAATAAACTAGCCGGTGAAAGTAATAACAAGTACAAATACTACATATTACACGTCCCTTCGAACTTTGTGAAACTTTTATTCAAAACAGTCTTCAATGTTTCGAGTAGTTCTATAACAACATAGAGTTAGCGAGTTAGATAGCTGACCCCTTACGTTCCTATCGCGTTAATAGTATACTTGGCGGATTTATGCATCCAATACAAACTAAAACAAACATAAAACTTACGACGAAACAGGAACTGCTTCCAACGTTGATTATCGGAATCGTCAACTGTGCATTGGGGTTAAACCTATGGTATCAACTCCACGTGTACCTGTGTTTTGCATCGAACATGTTATTTCCCGACGTTAGGTAATAGGGCATTTCGTGTATCGGAGTTGCAAAAAGTTCCTCGTGAATCTTCAAGCGTTCACGAAAAATGAAACAACTTGAAACGTCGATGAACGGTTCATGCGATATTGCTGCATAATATGCAAGCAAGAATATCGACTCGTTTCCCTCGGTCAACGATTCCCGCGGTTAAGAAGATCGATCGTGTTTCCAAGCACGACACGTTCCGTTTAACACAACTTGGAACAACGACCAAGAAAGTTAAGTCTTCTGTTGACTCAGACTTGTACACAGTGGCAGGGTGTCTCTGTTTAGAGAAATAAATTATTATGTAGAACTACCGGAAGGTTCAACTCTGGGACTACTAAAGTGGTCAAAATGAGCAATTCGTAATTCACTTTTATTTTATTTAAATTCGTAATTTACTTACGTAATTTACTTTTTGTATAATTTAGTGAGATGCATTTTTAGCAATTTTTTCGTGTTTCTTTATCAACTCTTTTATCAATCCTTTGATCCTTAAATTCTTTTCGACTCAAGCTAGCTCTCATTTCATTAAAGAAAATTCCTAACGCTGATAAAAACGTAACTTTAACATGGAATCAGACAAATTTGTATATCGGTAAGTTTTTTCATATTTTTGTCAGAATTATGAAATTTTTTAAGGATAGAAAAATTCTATTGGGGTAAGAAGGACCCACGAACCGTAGAAGGGTTAAAAATATGGTTCTCATAGAATTGAATGCAACACTTAACTGAGACGGAAAAGAAATTTTGCATTCTTGGATTCCTTCACATACCAACGAAAGCAACGAAAAGGCCGGCTCAATAGCAAAGTTAGTGAGTTCTAGAGCACTCGAAACAAACCATAACTCTATATTCTATCAAGACCTTCGAAAATATTTGACTAAAGCAAGTATGACTAAAGCAAGTCATGGAATGCAGAATGGAAAAATTCAAGACCTACAATCTTTTATTTCTTTCTTTTAAATTTAATTTTAAATCAAAATTTTGTTTAAATTAGTTTATGCTTGGGTATTAAAATAAAAAAAAATAAAAAAATGAAATATATTGCGATCGTTTGAATAACGAGAGAATGCGCGCGTAAATGAGAAACCGAACGGGAGCGTGTAGATCTAGGGATGAGTGCGATTGACAGAAGGTGCGAGATAAAAGACGAGAGAGTGAGGACCAGAGTGCCGAAATGTAAGGAGAGTATGAATAAGAAAGGTGTACAGCGAAGCTGACGAAAGCGATAATAGGAAAAGGATAACAGAAAGTATAAAAGGGTAAGAAATTTCTGCAGAAAGATAATTGAAGAGAATTACGACAAATTCACTACAAGAAACTAAAATAAAAATTAATATTTATCTTTGCTATAATCTAAATTTAGTTAAGTTTTATTTATTGTTCCAAGACGGGGGACATTAAAAACTAGTAAAAAAAATAAAAAGTTTCATTCAAGGAAGCAGTAAAGACAGGTCATAACGTATCCGTACTTTTAGAACAAATTCTTTATACTTTTGATGAACTTGAGCGATAAAAATACCTTTTTAAAGGCAGCGGTAAACAAAAATCTGACGATGGTCTCGATAATCGTCCACTAATTTGCGATGGTCTATCATTCAATTATCAACTCATTCGCGAAATATCGAACAGTAAACTCGTGCGTTCATTCTTAAGGATAGCTCACGCGTGATCGAGATCGCGTTTCGTAAAATCGTTAACGGCGATAGCACGTGAAGTGAACGTGTAATCAACCGATGATCACTGATCGATGCAAATAAGGATCGATCGACCGATCGAGATGACGTTACCTCCACGAATTCCGTAAACCATTTTATCGTAAATATTGCTGTGCAACACGCGCGAAAGGTTAACAAGACGAGGTCGTTAAACTGCTCGTATTCTTGACTGATTTTTAACAAATATAATAAATTTTACTCCGTTTGGACCATCAACCCCCAATTTACCCTAACAGTTCACGCGTTTTCCGTGGGTCACGGAATAATTCTTTGCACTCGTAAACTTTTTTAAGCTTCAAAGGACTATTGTGAAAACTTAGAGTGTTCTTTTGGAAAGAAAAAAAGAGACTTATAACTGTTTACGATTTCTTATTTATTTGGTTATATNACTCCGTTTGGACCATCAACCCCCAATTTACCCTAACAGTTCACGCGTTTTCCGTGGGTCACGGAATAATTCTTTGCACTCGTAAACTTTTTTAAGCTTCAAAGGACTATTGTGAAAACTTAGAGTGTTCTTTTGGAAAGAAAAAAAGAGACTTATAACTGTTTACGATTTCTTATTTATTTGGTTATATATACTTTCATTTTAACCCTTTGCGATCTTATGTCGAGCCAGACTCGACATTTTACTTTGTTCCATTATTTTCAGTTTTGGGATACAAAACATATTCTTTTACATTAAAATGTTTTTTAATGGAAAATTTTCTATCCAGATATCTTACTGGCAATGAAAATGTGAAAATTTAGCCAAATTATTGACAGTTTTTAAAAGTATATTATCGAATATGAACTAGTTAAGTTAAAGTGCCGAACGTAGCTCAGACCGCAAAGGGTTAACCCTTTGCACCGGCTGGCGCCGCTGTGGCGACGTGCATAATTTTCTTCATAGATTATAATTTTAATTAAATTCTATATTTTCATCGATTCAAACGTTTCTTTTATTTTAAAATAAATGTAAATTAACCAAATCAATAAGAAATCGTAAACATTTATAATTTTCTGTTTTTCTTTCCAAAAGAACACTAAGTTTTTACAATAGTCTCTTGAAACTTAAAAAAGTTTACGAGTGCAAAAGGTTAAAATAAAATAAGTGTTTGAATCGATGAAAATATAGAATTTAATTAGAAATATAGTCTTTGAAGAAAATCGTGCATGTCGCCATAGCGGCGCCAGCGGAGTGCAAAGGGTTGATGCTCGAACCAAAAACCTACGCTGATTTATGTACAATTACACTAAACAGTAACTCGAATAATTATCGAGCTATCAACCAGCTTTCTTTAGTCTGTGTTAAGTGATTGGTAGATAGAAATCGAAAAGGTCAAAGGGTATTGCGTAAATCGTGTATCTTTTACAAGGTATGTATATTATTACACGAACACTCATTTTCGAATCTGCAAGTCCAAGAATACTTAAGCATTGATGATTTCCAAGTACGTTCAGTGAAATCTATCGATTCTGCTGACTGGGCACGCAATGTCGAAGACAACAACGTGCTGCGACAGGAAGCACACCAACGACGAACGTTTTGAATTGCAAGAGACGTAACTATGCTTCTTTCCTGCAGTTTAGCCTACATCCTTTGGTTCGTCAACAATGTAAGTTCTTTCCTAGAAAAAGGCTATGATGCGAACGAAAAATATTGTCGATTTATATTTCCAATTGCAAGATTATCTAGACACTTGAGAGGAGTATCGGTGTTGTACGAAATGATTAATTAAATAACGGTTATCTATGATTACTTGAACGATAGACTTATCTCGATTACAATTTAATTACGAACTTGTATTAGAAGATATTTATCAGGAGAATTTTTAACGTAGGTCTCAGAGATTAATCCTGAGGAGGTAACAATTAAAATACGGGCATTTATACTGGTGTATATTTTTATAGAATATACATCTATTATATTTTATATGTGTGATAGATTTATATTTTATATTAGAATATTCTATAGTAGATTTATATTTTATATTAGAATATTCTATATTAGATTTGTATTCTATATCAGAATATTCTATAGTAGATTTATATTCTATATCAGAATATTCTATATTAGAATATTAGAAATTTATATTAGAATATTAGAATTATATTCTATATTAGAATATTAGAAATTTATATTCTATATTAGAATATTCTATATTAGATTTATATTCTATATTAGAATATCCTATATTAGATTTGTATTCTATATAAGAATATTCTATAGTAGATTTATATTCTGTATTAGAATATTCTATAGTAGATTTATATTCTATATTAGAATGTTCTATAGTAGATTTATATTCTATATTAGAATGTTCTATATTAGATTTATATTCTAATATAGAACATTCTAATATAGAATATAAATTTATTATATATATATAAAATATAATAGATTTATATTCTATAAAAATATGCACTATCATAAATACCCTTATTTTAACTGTCACTATCCTTCCTCAGGATTAATCTCAGAGAACTACTAATATAGACCTGGGTAATAATTCCTTTTTTTCATTAAAAGATAAAAAATATATTTTTCACATTGCATATTTTGCACAATGACGTGCAACGGTTGAAACGCAATCAATATTTTATGAAAAGTACTCTGATAATTGCAACACTTACGCGACACGTGCAACTGGGCAACAGAATATTAAACGCAACCGTGGTTAACTCCGACCTGGTTCGCCTTCTTATTTACATTTAAACGCCCTGTTATTTGTACGCTTTCCGCACAGTCAACAGTTGTATGTATCTGTCAGTTATCGAGATGAGGTTAACCAGATTGGTAAGAAATTCATGTCTGTTTTCGAGTTTTCAAAATTCTCTGCTTGTTTCTGGGATAATGATTCAGTTCATTTTTAAGGAATCGCATTAGCTTATAGAATATATTAAATTTTGATTACTAATAATAAAATGATATTAAATTAAATTAAAATTAAATTAAAATTAAATTAAAATTAAATTAAATTAGGTTTATTTTATAATATTTTATAGTGTAAGCATCGCTCTACATTCTCATAGGTATGCTTTTATTTTTACCATTAATTTACGCTCGTTTCGAATTATCAATAGAAATCAAGTCGGTATAATTTTCGTGTGTAATTAAATGTTTAGTTTTAACAAATATCGTAAGTTTTGCTACGAATTTATTCATGATCAACATGACAAATTGTTCTCTCAAAAAGTGCACACGCCTTACACATCCTTCCATAATTTATGAACTAACCGAACAATCTTATATCCCACAGTGCAGAAATTCCAATCTTTTTATTTCTTTAATAAAAGAATTTCCCCTTGCACCTTTTCACCATCTTGTTAATCTGACATCAAGAAACAAGTTAAACTAGGAAAATGAAGAAGCGATAACAGTCAATCAAACTACCTAAATTAACAAAAAGTATAGCCAGTGAAATAAACATATCGAGGTTGTAAAATCGGTAAAATATGAAAACTTACACAGCACTCAAACGTACCGCTATTTTGTTGAACAAGTCTATTAAAATTTGATTACTCTTTTCCCAACTGGATTATACAATTTTTAATGACAGATTAACAATCACCGTACTTTCTGTTCGCCAACGATCATCACGACCACATAAACAACAAATCATGTTGACTTTCAATCAGCGTTCAGAACAAAATGACTCCGTTCGATGCTGTGGGAGGATCGCGTAAAAGGGAAAGAGGACGACGGAACGATCGCGTCGACCAAGGGAAAGAGAAGGAAAGGGAGACGTAATAAAACTTGGTGGAGTCAGCGGTTATAAACTGAATTCCTGGGATAGCCTAGGTTAGAAGTCGAACGTTTTCCAGTAACGGTAACTAAAATCCGTCGAGAAAGGGGGAGGAGACTACAGACAAACGAAGCGAAGGCATTAAAACAAGCCGTTCCAGTATAAAAGAACTTTCTATCGAACATACGCGTCGCGGAGATGCAATATACGCGGCAACGAGTTATTTCCTTTGGCTTTCGAGGTGATCCGTGAAGGTGGTTCGACGTTAACGAGGAAACTTGGCCTATGAGAAACAGCCGGAGGATTGGGTGCTTATGCATGAACATTTACGCCTTGCTTATGACTTTACACTTCACTCGCATTGCCGAGGGGTAACGAAACTATTGCCAGCACCGGGGATGCTTTTGGGTCAAATAATTTATAATACTTGTACAGGTAGCTCTCGTACAACACGTCTTATAACAACGTTTCGCTCCGACACGACAAGAAAATTGGGAAAAGTTTTGTACAACACTGGTGTACTTCTCCAGAGCACAGGATAACGTGATTTTTGTTTAACATATTTAAAAGCTAAATTACTTTAAAATAATGTGATTCTCGAAGAACCAGCAAACAAACCAAAATTACAAAGTTTTTAACACTAGAACTACCGGCGATTAACCTTTTTCGGACGCGTGTTTACTTTCAACCACCAGAGCCTTTTTACAGTTCCAGTCGTATGTCTGCTCTCAGCCACCAGAATAAGAAATCGTACTAATCATAAACTGTATTCATCCATGCATCAATTTACAATTTAGCTGCACTTATATAAATACCTAATGAACCTATTCACGAACTCATGCAACCTATTCGTAATTAATTTACATTTATTCTTCATAATCTTGCATGTTATGTATCACTGCTCTTTCTCCGCAAATTAATTTCGATCGGTACGACACCCACGTTCAAATTGAATACGTCCGTAAAGGGTTAAAGTTGTGTAAGAAATAGATCTTCGATCCGCTAAATGCAAATTGGCAACAATGTTGCTACAGTACGTATGCAATTTGCAACGTATGAAACGGAGAAAACGCAGGGACCATCTTTTGTCATTAGGCTCTATTGTAAAACGGTCATCGAAGCTCGAAGCTTTTAGCTCTTAGCTTAGACTTTCCTAATTGTTTATGGCGCGAGCTATGATAATGAAAGGTATATAAAAAATACGCAATGCAAGGGAAACAAAGCTTTGTCTACATTTTTAACAGAAAATCGCGAAAAATTGCCTGCCAGATGCCATAGTCAGTTTATAAAATTTCTATAAAAAATTACGAATGGGTCATTTTGACCACTTTGGTTATTTTCAATAATTAAAAAATTAAGTTGCTTGTATGAAATTAAAAAAAAAAAATGTTTCTTTTTAATAAGTTTTCAGAACGTAACCCTCCTTTTTGTACTGGCTCTGGGTCTCGTATAACATGGTTTCATACAACACATTTTCTAGGAACCTATCTACCGTGTTATAGGATTACCTGTAAGTTAAGCTATTATGTCACATTTCTGTAATATTTTTCATTCCAATTTGTTACGTTTAACGTAACGAACCTCAGTTGAGGTTTCAAAAGCTTAAAAAAAAAAACATTAGAAGAACATTGGATTCTTAATTAAAAGGAATATAAATAAAAAGGAATTAATTGTAACTGATAACGATACACGCGCGATGTATCAAAAAGCAAAAGAAACTTGTAGAAAATAAATTACAGCGTTCGAAATATCGGTAACCCGAATGGAGAGTTAAAAGATTTTCGTCAAGTTTTTACGATCAAAAATTGTTGTACTCGATGAGTTGTGCCCGACGTTAAGTAGAATTACTTTTCCAAGTAGTTCTTACGTTTATAGAGTTACTTTCTAATTTCCACGGTGTTACGTTTGTGAAATTGCCTTTTCCGTCGTCACGACGCTTGCCACGGTTCCAGCATCAACTCGAGAACATTGCCACGAAAGAGAGGTAACGCAATAATAATAAAATATAAGTAATTGGTACCGTAATGCAATGCGATTTAAGTGTACAATCATCAAACTCAAAATTATAATGTTCACATGCAATATGTTACACAAGTATCTGCGATTAAACGTAGTCTGTCTTGCACACGGATTCATTGGATCCTACAAAATTCCTTGTAACATATTCTCGCGATATTCATAATTCTTTGACATTTAAAAATTAATACCAAGCGTGGAACATTAACCTATTCGCTGCCAAGCTTAAATTATATGAAGTAATTCCCATTGCCATTTATATTTTTTGTAAAAGATCATTCTCTTTAAATAAGAAATAAAGTATAATTTCTGTAAACAATTTTGTTTGTAGTATTTTTTTCAAGTTTTTTACATTTATATATTTATGTTTGTGGCCACAAAAAATTTGCTAATTCAAAAGCCCGCATGTTATAACGTATTTAAAGTAGGACGAGTATACTCGTCTTGGCAATGCATGACACCCTGCCAAAGACGAGTATACACGTCCTTGGGAGCGAATGGATTAAGGTATGCATTTATCGCGAATGACTAAAATATTATGTTCTTGAAACTAAATATTAATAAAATATAGTAACACTTTTTTCCTTTGTTAGAGATACAAGAGATTAACCCTTTGCACTCGGCTGGCGCCGCTATGGCGACACGCATAATTTTCTTCAGAGATTATATTTTTAATTAGATTCTATATTTTCATCGTTTCAAACACTTCCTTTGTCTTAAAATAAAAGTAAATTAACCAAATAAATAAGAATTCGTAAACATTTAGAATTTTCTTTTTTTCTATGCAAAAGAACACTTTAAGTTTTCGCATTAGCCCTTCGAAACTTAAAACAATCTTCGAGTACAAAGGGTTAATATTCCTTTTATTGGATGGCATTGGTATGTTTCTTGTTGCCATGCAATTGAAAAGTATTTACTTAACCCATTAGCTGCCACGATCCCCATTTGGGGATTTTTGAATTTTACGTTTACCACTCGGCGCGAAAAATATATTTGGTAGGCTTGACAATTTAATTTGATTCTATATATATCTGTCGATATTGTGTGTAACAGAAAGTGTGTATTTTGTGGTTCGTTTCTTTACAACAAGCGATCAAAATTGAAATTCATATGTAAGTTGAACGGAACAAAATTGTCATATTTGAAGCTTAATATTTTTGGTTTCTTTTTTATATTATAATGAAATACAGTACATAAATGTACATAATTTAGAGATTATAGTAACGATCTGTTAGTTACTCGGTCTTTTGTTTTTTATTCAAATCATTTTACCGATCATTTTATAACGATACCCATTTGGGACTTTTTCAAAAATATCAAATAATTTCAATATAATTATATTGTTACACAACCTTTTGTGCATATATATAACTTATCCAGCCAAAAATAAAATAAAAATTTGGCAGTTAATGGATTAATGAAGTTAGTTCAGTTCTCTCTGTCATCGTGTTCTCGTTGATTTTTCTTATTATAATAAAATTTATTTATCGCACAAAAGTGTTCCTTTCGATCCTCTACCTCCAACATCCTTCGATTAAAATTTCGAAATAAAAGTTTCATTCATTTCGTGTCTTTTTCTTATTTTATTCATTTATTTTATATTTAATTCACACGGTCCCATAGAGGGTTAAATTACTGAATTACAAAAAACAAAACACTGAAACACAATACGATATGTTCACCGTGCAAATGGTGTACCTAAAGCTTACTTATAGCTCGTCGGTTATCGCGCGGTGCTTATTCTTGTAACGTGGTAACAAGATTAATTATAACTGAGATAATGCAAAATGCAGCGTAACTCTCATGTAGAGACACACGAAGTACACGTAATACACCAAACTTTAAGTAACATTTTAAAACGGTACATTTCACGATAATTTCGATAAAAGCTTTGCCCTTATTATGGGAAACATCAAAGCATTAAGCAACGAGTGTCGTATCATCGTGTAAGACATGTCACCTTTGCTCGCGGCTGTTGCTTTTCGTTTTTTCCCGAGGAAAGGCAACGCTACGGCGTACAGGTATAAGCTGAACACTAGAAAACTACCGACGATTAAACCATACCTTATTTCTACCGAAAAAATCATAATGAACGGTGTATAAAAAAATACGCAATGCAAGGGAAACAAAGCTTTGTTTATATTTTAAACAGAAAATCGCAGAAAATTGCTNGTGTATAAAAAAATACGCAATGCAAGGGAAACAAAGCTTTGTTTATATTTTAAACAGAAAATCACAGAAAATTGCTTTCGAGATGCCATAGTCAATTTATAAAATTTCTGTAAAAAATTACGAATGGGCCATTTTGATCACTTTGGTAGTTCTAGTGTTTAATGAACGGTGTATAAAAAAATACTAATTAATTAATTAATAAAATATTATTAATTAATGTAAATAATGTAAATAATAAAGATCAGCCGGATTGCTTATTCGGCTCCGATAGAGTTTCGATTAACGAAATTCAACAGAATTGCAATTTTAATTAACACCGAAACTACCAAAGCGATCAAAAGTACCGGCTTGTCGATTTATATAATGTTAAGANGGTAGTTCTAGTGTTAATGTAAATAATATATTTTTATTATTAATTAATTAATTAATAAAATATTATTAATTAATGTAAATAATGTAAATAATAAAGATCAGCCGGATTGCTTATTCGGCTCCGATAGAGTTTCGATTAACGAAATTCAACAGAATTGCAATTTTAATTAACACCGAAACTACCAAAGCGATCAAAAGTACCGGCTTGTCGATTTATATAATGTTAAGAATTAAATGGGAAAAGAATACTTCTATTCTGGTTCTCGAGAATCTGTCCCTTAGGATATTGTGAGCGACTGGTATAGAACAATTCGTGTGTAGCGTTATAAAACAATACATTTTATTTCACGTATTTTAGCAAGTATATATAGAACATAAAGAGACGAAAATAAAGGTAGAGCGATTCTCTAGTCATTAATTACGATTAGAGTGACCTATCAGACTTGGCGGGAAGATTTGAATCCAACATATAATTTCTCGCAGAATTTATATAAATTTGCAACGATTTGGCGAATTTTTCGTAATTCTCTGTGAAAAATATGGGTAAAGATTTATCCTCCTTAGAATACCTATAATTTTTATTTCTTTGGATACAAATGGGTCTACCTTAATCGTCGGTAGGTTTAGCGTTAATACAGCATGCTCCTGTCTCGGCTTCGCCAGAGATATTAGCGTAACTGATTCATGTTTATTAAAATTATTTTTTAACCCTTTCATTACGGTGCTTTAACACTAGATTTACGGGTATTAATTGGACTATTTTAACGGGTATATTGAACTGTGCTTTTTTTGTAATAACATTAGTTCATTTTATTTGAAATTAATAGGTTTTTATTCGCACAGATTTAGTTAGTATGTTTCTTGCATTTAAATTCTATTTTGAGTGTACATTTTCTACACAGATAATTATTGCACTTCAGCATGAAATCAGAAATCCGTCAAATTGACGGGCTCCGTAAATCTAGTGTTAAAAACGCTATTGCTATATAGATCGATACAATTTTTGTCGATATGACAAAAATATACGTATCAAAATTTAGATACATGGTGCAATGAATTATGTTATAACACATGTGAATGAAAATAAAAATAATTTTATGCTATAGGGAATGTCCATGATTGTTTGATTTCTGAGAACGTATATATACGCCCTTCGTGGCGAAAGGGTTAAGGTAACACATCCGTGGTAATCATCGTGAGAAAGCGAGGTAGGCTGCCGTACACGCGGATCACGCGATCTGCAGAACAATTGTACGTATTAAAAAATTTAATACGTTGCAATTTAATTTAATTAAATTGCACGTTATAATATAAGTTAATACGACTTGAATAAAAATTGGTAAAAAATATTAATACACAGAGTGTTGCAGAAAAATGTATGCACTGTTCAACGGGTCGTAACTTTCTGATTTTTCTTTCTGTTCAGTGTGTAATTGGGAATAACGAGTGGACCAAGATTAACTTTTGAAAAAAGAAAGCTTATTTTAACCCTTTATAGTCCGAATTTCATTTGTTTAACAGAGAAAAGAACCATCATTGATTGCAGTATCTTTGGTTGCAAAATTTTTAAAGTAATAATTGCTATAGATGGATTGTGGTATCACTAATATAATACAGTAAAAAAATTGAATAGTACGGTAATAACTAAATGAAATAAATTTTTTAAAATGTAAATACATGAGTATGTCGCAAGGCATAACCATAGAGGGTTAAAATGCTATTGGAAGCATACGTTTTATGTAGATTCTTTTGCAGTTTAAATATTAATTATACGTGGATAAATAGTGAAGTTATAATCATTCAAACTGTGTATACATTTTTTTGGGACACCCTGTATCAATAAAACTTGGATTAATTATCGTGATTGAAATAATGCAAGAAAAAAGACTGAGAACCTGAACCATCGTCTTATATTTCTAGTTAGTGTACGTATTTTCAGGTATAGAAAGGTTTTGCCTATTATTAATGATACTTTCTTACCGATCGATGCCAGGTAGTCCAGTACGTTAAGCAGCCTAGAACCGATTACTCTGAATCGATATTGATCAAGATAAGCACGAAATGACAAAACTGCACGGTAGAAACGTGCCATGAGCTATATTATCGAGATTTCGCGGCCAATCGATCCTTTCCTGCAATGATTGGAACCTTTACGCTTTCACATAATCCCGATTTAGCAACAGTAAAATGAGCAATAATAATGGAACTACTTTTGTTTATAGAAAACTATTAAAACGGTAACTCTAAACGTATACCCGACTTATTGCATCATGTATCGGAACATATAAAAATGACTCTAAATTTCTTTCTATCTTGATACTGGTTATTTTCGAAGATATACTGTTAGCAATAAATTTAAGGAATAAACTTTACTGGAAGAATTAAATTTAGGAAGCGAACCAAATTTTCTTTTTACTTTATTGTTACACATATCTCTAAAAGATTTATCATTAACCCTTTGCACTCCTAAATTTTTTCAAGCTTCACAGAACTATTTTATAAACTTAGCGTTGTTACTGACTAAACAAAAATTATAAATGATTACAATTTTTTGTTTTCAAATAAAGAGATAAGCTTCCTTAAGCTTCGCAGGACTATTGTAAAAACCTACTGTTATTGAAAAGAAAAAAAATAAATAATAATTACAAGTTTTGTTAAAAAACATAAAAAAAAAATCGAATTTACGAAAATACAGAATTTAAATTGAAACTTAACCTCCGTAGATAATTTCTAAACTGCAGAGAATAGAACATATTACAATGATAATTCTTTGATGTCAAATAAAGAACACGCTGCTTAAAATAATTCCTAATTTATTACAAAAATTAAACACACNATTTCTAAACTGCAGAGAATAGAACATATTACAATGATAATTCTTTGAGTTCAAATAAAGAACACGCTGCTTAAAATAATTCCTAATTTATTACAAAAATTAAACGCATTTTGCAAATAAATATCACTTTACCACTTTTCACTCACAAGGGTAGTTCGGTGACCGATGCACTCCGTTTTTGACGAAACTTTGCACAAATATCCTTTTAACCTTCCTAATAACATATCCGTTCTTCTTTGGTGCCCGTTTTTCACTTTAAGGGAAAAATCAACCCATTTATCCGATTTCACCCTTCTACTCATTAGGAAGGTCTTGGGGTATTTAAAAAGGTGTTTAATTTTTGTAATAAATTAGGAATTATTTTAAGCAGCGTGTTCCTTATTCGAACTCAAAGAATTATCATTGTAACATATTCGTCGAAATCGGAGTGTATCGGTCACAGAACTTCCCTTGTCAGAGCTCGATTATTTCGTTTCTCGAATTCTAGCGGGACACCAATCATGACATTAATGATTTTAACCCTTTGCACTCGGAGCCATCTCGCAACATTTTTATAGGAAAGCGTGCAAACAGAAATCAAAATTTCAAAAAAAATTTGAAA